>PVJL010011516.1:0-42377 GCA_004026885.1 Lyroderma lyra | reverse complement strand
AAAGGAACTCTGGTACACTGCTGGTGGGAGTGCAAACTGGTACAACCACTGTGGAAGGCAGTGTGGAGGGTCCTCAGAAAATTGGGAATGGAGCTACCATTTGACCCAGCAATCCCCCTTCTGGGGATCTACCCAAAGAACTTGAAAACCTTTGTCCGCAAAGACTTATGTACCCCAATGTTCATTGCAGCACTGTTCAGTGGCCAAAACATGGAAACAACCAAAGGTCCCTGCGACAGATGACTGGATAAAGAAGCTGTGGTACATTTACACAATGGAATATTACTCAGCTGTAAGAAAAGATGAAATATTTCCATTTGCGACAAAATGGATGGACCTGGAGATCATCATGCTTAGTGAAATAAGCCAGACAGAAAAAACAAAGAACTGCATGATTTCACTCATATGCGGAATATAAAACTGAAAGCAAAGAAAAAAAGAAATGAACAAACAAATAACCCATGGACACAATCCATAGTTTAATATTTATTTGGGGATGAGTGAGTTAGGGCAGGGAGAAAGGGGAGGGGGTGGGAGAGGAGGGGGGAAGCTAAATATAAGGTGATGGAAAAAGAAGTCACATTAGGTGGTGAACTTATTATACATCAAGTTGACAATGCACTGTAGAATTGTATGCCTGAAACCTATGTAATCCTTGCTAACAGATGTCACTCCAATAAGTCTAACAATAAAAATGAATTAAAAAAAAAAAGACCATTGCATTTTTATGAGAAGAAAAAAAAAATGGAAGTGACATGGGCATATTTTCATCTTTGTTCCAACAATCTTTTACTCCTTTTCATTGTGTATACCATATTTTATTGTAGCTATCTTACTTCCTTTCTCTCTAGAGTATAAGTTTCCTGGCTGGGAACTGTATTCCACTCAATTGTGAAATTCAATGCCTGATATTTCTGACATATAGTTGATCCTCAATACTTTCAAGTGAATGCTCAACTACAAGAATAAATAAATAGTGTTTCTAAGGTTGTTGCAAAAGGTTGTACTCTTTAGGCAGTAGATTAGAGATGGAGAGTTACTACAATACTTAATGGCTACAGAGTTGTTATTTGTATTGATTATAGTTTTTTAAATAGATAGTCATAATGGTTGCTTTGTGTAATGGGCTGAAATACTACTTTATCTTATATAAATAGCACAATCAAAACAGTTTTGGTCTTCATTAATATGACTCTTATTTTTTAAACACCACTTTGCAAATTAAGTCAACTCTGTGTAGGCTGAGTCTCAGACTTTAGAAAATAAAACAGATATAAATCCTGGAGTTAAAAATTGAAATAAAGAAGATTGAGAGTTTCTGGTAATAACAACATCTGATAAAGCATTGACTCTGAAGAAGATTAATATAATGTATAAGAGGGTAGACAATTATTTGCTTTCATTTCTTCCAAGGTATCCAAAAACAAACAACAAACAAATAAGAAAAAATAAGTGCTCGTAAAAGGTAACCTGTGCTAATTAATGCAGGCTGGTTGTTTAGAGAAAGATAATTTTCAAACCTGAATATCCTGGGATACCCTGAATGACATTAGCAGGAAAATCTGTGTCCTGGAAATTCTTATATATCCAAAAGGTTAAAATAAATGAGGTGAAAAATGGTCAAACTGAGTCAACAGTTGGCCAAAAATAATTTGGATATAATGTACATCTCTCTTAGAACATCAGAAAACATGCAAAGGTTGAATCATGAGGTGTATATATTAGCTACAAAGTGTTACCTTCTGAAATCGTTTTTGAGTAAATTGTACCATTTTGAGTAACTATGGCTATACCATTTATATATGTGCTTCCAAACTTCTCACAGCAAGTCACCCAATAGTCCTCTTCATCTATTATAATCCCATATTCAAAGTATTGTGGGCTTTCACAGCTATCTCTGGTCTAAGGCTGATGCTCTTACTGAAAATACACTTGGTATAAGAAAGTGCTAGCAATCAATCAATCAATCAATAAGTGTGCATATGTGTGTGTGTGCATGCGCACATGCATGTGTGTGTTCTCAATTACTTGAAGTTATAAGTAAATAGTTCTTTCTCTTATGGCCACTCTTTTTCCACTTCTAGCACATGGAATTTCTGTACATTGGGAGAATAATTCTAAGCTCTTACTTTCAACTGTGCTATATCACCATCTGACCTTTTCCTAGGAAGATTCAAGACCTACAGGCCCCTTAACAGGGCATATAATGGTTTACAGAAAGATAGTATTTTGTTTATTGAAGACATACAGATAAGTTGTTCCACATACTTTTAAAACTCTCAGATAATACATGATACTTGCTGGCTAGGATTAGCAAAAGCAGCAACCTCTAGTCCAAAATAAAGAGGTGCTTGCTAAGGTATGAGATTAATTATAACTTTTCCCCAGGTTTTGGGATATAAAGAGAGTATAACTACCTCCTCTGCATAAAAAAAGCTAAATATTTGCAGGTGGATCTGTTTGGTATTAATGCCATAGACAAGAGGAATGAGAACAGGGGCACAAGGAGATAAAGATTTGCAAGTACAATGTGAACATGAGGAAGTATTTGGTGGCCAAAGCGGTGGGTAAAAAAGGAAAAAAAGACAGAAATATAGAAAACAAGAATCACACAGATGAGGGCTCCACAAGTGCTAAATGCTCAAAATTGTGCATCCTTTGAAGGCAGGCACAGCACAGCCTGCAGGATCAAGCCATATGAGGTGATGATGAGGACCACGTCCATACCAGTGACTCAAAGTGCCACAGTGAGACCATAGACGGTGTTGGGCTTAATGCTGGCACAACCCAGCTTGGCAATGCCCATGTGCTCAAAGTAGGTGTGGGGGATGATGCAATGTCCACAGAAGGGTAAATGTTCAATGAGGATGACAAAGGGCAAAAAAATGATAATGCCATGAACCACACATGCCAAACCAATCTTCTCAATCACCATGGCATTGAGGATGGATGTATAATGAAATGGATGTCAGATAGCCACATAGCGATCAAAAACCATGGCCAGCAGAACAGCTGACTCTGCAGCAAAGACTGTGTGAACAAAAAACATTTGGGTGAGGCAGCCATGGTACAAAATGAAGTTAGATTTAAGCCATAAGATTGCTAGCATCTTGAGCAATGTGGTTGAACGTAATATCGGGTCAGTGATAGAAAGTAGACATAGAAAGAGGTACATTGGCTCATGCAGACATCTATCTGTCATGATGATGTAGAGGATGGTAACATTGCCAACCAGAGCAAGAATATACAAGGAGCAGAAGGGGATGGCAACCCAGATGTTCTGGTCTTGCATTCCAGGGATTCCAAGTAGAAGAAATGTGGAAGGATGGAAGGTAGTGTCATTGGAAACAGATGCACAGAGCATAATGATGCATAGAACAGAAGGATTTCTCTTTCTGAAAGTGGTTAGAAAATAAAAGAAAGTCATCTACAATGTCAATTTTTTCTCCATACCCATTTCATTTTTGCCTTTCATTCCCACCAATACTACTACAATGCATGCCTTTTTCATATTTTCCCAAGGTTATCGAATTATAACTTTGTAACTAATATGCACACTTTTGGTATTTCTATCTTCCAATAAAACCTCTACATTGCTGCCTAAATATTCTAGCATGTGAACATAGTCAGCTAAAATACAAATAAAACCTTTCTTAGTGTATGCTATGCAAAATTTTGTATTAACCTCCTTTGGCCTACCTTTCACCATTTTTCATTATGTTCTGGGCAGTGAGACACTAAACTACATCAAGAGACTTTCTTACTCTCTCACTTATGGTAGAATTTGGCAGTAGGAACCACCAACAGGATATTGGAAAAAGGTCAGGGATTTATTCCTTCAGCTCCCTTCCAGCAGAATTGTTGCAAACTGGCTGTATCACTCTGGAAACAGACTTTGCTGGCTCTGGGTCCACTAGAAAGCATAATCTTCACTTTTCCCTTCACTTCAAGGGTTGTAACAATGTCTGCTGTCACTAGCCCAGGAACTTCACAAACACTTGTGATTTCCCTACACTGAACCACAACTTTGATGATGGTAACTATATTAAACTGTACTCAAATGACCTAATTTGAGCATGCAATCTGTTTCCTGCTAAAATCTTAATACAATGGCAAGCAAAATTCTTCTTGATCTTGCCCACCTATTGAAAATTATTCACTATCATATTCTACCACATGCTTCATGGTCCATTCATATCTAAGTCATATTTAATTTTTAACATTGTGAAATACTCAAAAGCATGATTTATTACACCTGCATGCCTTTTTATATTTTTTCACAAAATGGTTATTCCCATTCAGTCACCTGCCAAGCTGCCAACAGTCATTCAAAACTCAGCTGGGTACATCCATCTCTATGAAGCCCTTCTATGATCCTGCTGCTGTGACATAGGAATCATATATCTTCAGCATACTATCCTTAGGAAATATTATATAAACTTGTTTTATAATTTCACATATATATATATATATGTAATCTATGCCCATTACACTATGAAAGTTTTTTCATCTCATTTTTTTCTATATATTCATCATCAATACCTTATATACCTTGGGATAATAAATAATATTTAACAAGAAAATAGATAACACATTGAATGCTGCAACTGAAAACTTTCAAAACAAATTTGGGTAAATGGCAATGGTTAAAAACAGTGCTTCTTTTTGGGATCCTTCCTTATGAATCAGACAGGATTTACTCTCACTAGATCTACAACATCAATAATGTTCTTTTTGTTCCCTATACTTCGAGGTGCTCCTTATAAGCAATTTAGTACATTTCTCACCTAATCTAATTTGTCTACATGATATGTTACTGTCTGCTTTCTTCATTTTCAACATGCATTAGTTTGACTATAAAACATATCTGCCTTGGTCTGTTTTTGTCTACCTTAAAGTATGAACCCTGATATGACCAGTCAGGCCAGGAGCCACACAGTGTGTGGGGAATGCTTCAAGATAAAACATGTTATGGGAAGAGAAGAAGAAATGAAGAGATGGTGGCTTAATGATGAGTTAAATCTAGGTCAGTTTCTTGGAATGACTGGGCTGTAGCTTTAAGATTATGCCAATAGAAAAGAAAAAAGAGAACAAAAAAACATTTTTCCTTGGAGATATTTTACTTCGAGAGAGGTCTGTAAGTAAAATCAGAATCATCATTTTTACCTTACTAAGGTTACGTCTTTGGGACTTAGACATCCTTGCTTTTTGAATGGATGGCAACATTAAATTTATCAAATTATTCTCATCCCAAACAAATTTTTAGTGTGGAAAATTCTAAGATAGAATTTAAAAAGTTCTACAAAAACCTCTTCAACAAATGTTGCTGTGAAAATTGGAAAGCCACCTGCAAGAGAATGAAACTAGACTGTGATATGTCACCATATACCAAAATTAACTCAAAATGAATAAAGCCTAAATATAAGACCTTGCACAATAAATTGCATAGAAAAAAGCATAGGTACTAAACTAATGGACTTTGGGTTTAAAGAAACCATCAACCAAACAAAAAGGCAAGCAACCAAATGGGAAATACTATTTCCCAACAATATCTTCAATAAGGGGCTAATATTAAAAATATATTTAAAAATTTTCCAACTCTGAAACAAAAATATGCAAACAATCCAATCAAAAAATGGGCAGAAAACTTAAAGAGACACTATCCCCAATCAGACATATAATTCACCAACAGACACACAAAAAATGCTCAACTTCACTAGCTATTAAAAAATGCAAGTGAAAACCACAATGAGATGTCACATCACACTTGCTAGAATGGCTATTATCAGCAAGATGAGGAATAACACGTGTTAGAGAGGTTGTGAAGAAAAAGACACTCATTCACTGCTGGGGGGAACAGAAATGTGTATAGCCAACTGAAAAACAGTACAAAGAATCCTCAAAAAATTAAAATTAAATTGTCATACAATCAAGCAGTCTTTCTTCTGGGTATATATCCAAAATATCTGAATACTTTTATCTATAAAAATATATCTACCCCTGCATTCAGTGAAGCATTATTCATGGTAGCCAAGACAGGGAAACAATCAAAGTGTCCTTGAATAGATGACTGCATAAAGAATATATGGTAAATATGTGCAATAGAGTATTACTCAGCCATAAGAAAAGGTAAAACACTGCCATTTGGAAAAACATGGGTGAGTCTTGATACTATCACACTAAGCAAAATAAGTGAGACAGAGTAAGTCAAGAACCATATAATTTCACTTATATGTGAGACATAAAACTGAAAGCAACACATGAACAAGACAAGCAACTCATAGACAGACAACAGTTTATTTATATTTTTAATTCATTTTTATTGTTAGACTTGTTGGGGTGACATCTGTTAGCAAGGATTACATAGGTTTTAGGCATACAATTCTACAGTGCATTGTCAACTTGATGTATAATAAGTTCACCATCTAATGTGACTTCTCTTTCCATCACCTTATATTTAGCTTCCCCCCTCCTCTCCCACCCCCTCCCCTTTCTCCTCTCCCTAACCCACTCGTCCCCAAATAAACATTAAACTATTAATTGTGTCCATAGTTTATTTGTTTGTTCATTTCTTTTTTTCTTTGCTTTCAGTTTTATATTCCGCATATGAGTGAAATCATGCAGTTCTTTGTTTTTTCTGTCTGGCTTATTTCACTTAGCATGATGATCTCCAGGTCCATCCATTTTGTCGCAAATGGAAATATTTCATCTTTTCTTACAGCTGAGTAATATTCCATTGTGTATATGTACCACAGCTTCTTTATCCAGTCATCTGTCGCAGGGACCTTTGGTTGTTTCCATGTTTTGGCCACTGTGAACAGCGCTGCAATGAATATTGGGGTACATAAGTCTTTGCGGACAAAGGTTTTCAAGTTCTTTGGGTAAATCCCCAGAAGGGGGATTGCTGGGTCAAATGGTAGCTCCATTCCCAATTTTCTGAGGAACCTCCACACTGCCTTCCACAGTGGTTGTACCAGTTTGCACTCCCACCAGCAGTGTACCAGAGTTCCTTTTTCTCCACATCCTCTCCAGCACTTGATATTCCTTGTCTTGTTGAAAATAGCCATTCTCACAGGTGTGAGGTGGTATCTCATTGTGGTTTTGATTTGCATTTCCCTGATAGCTAATGAGGATGAGCATTTTTTCATATTTCCTCAGTTTTCTAACATAAAGTTGAGATAAATATGCTTCATAGGGGTATTCAGAGCTTGATGAAAAGTATATATAGTACATACTATATTCTATGTGAGTAATAAACATTTGTTATGTTACTCACAGCTATTTTTCATAATTTAGCATATCTCTTAGTCCATTGGTCTTACCATATACGCTCTCACCAGATACCTCACACACACAAAAAGGGAAATTTCATTTAGTTCCTCAAATTGAAAATTGTGTTGGCCTTTTCTGAATATGTAATTCTATGGTCAAGGTACTGAGGGCTTCATCTTCTTTTAAATCAACAACGATCTTAAATGGTATTTAAAACTGGTCTTCAGTTAGCTGGGTTAGATGGACTTTTGCAAGATACAGGATGAAATGGCTCCTCAATTATCCCAATCCCACTGATATACCAATGCCATTGAAGCTCATTTATTATTATTAATCTTTTTGGGGACTAAAAAACACTGGTGATATTTGGGTTCTTCAATACAAAAAGATTGAGCATATTCTGTGCTGCCACTAAGAAAGAATAACAATAAAGACATATGCATCTAATTTCTGATAAAGGTAAAACTTCTATTAGGCTCTTCAATTAAGCAGTCACCTAATTTTGCCCTGGAAAAGATAGGGGAAAAAAGCCTGGAAACAGTGCTATTCAAATTTCAAGCTCAGTGGGCTCAAAGTTTTCTGCATGTGAACTTAGAGGGGAGAATTAGGAAATTAGATTTGGAGGGTACAATTTCTACTCTGACACTGGAGAAACTTAAAATCACATGAATTTTCTGATTCTCTGGTCCGCATAATAGCATTGTAAATGTCCTAGGTTCTGAAAAACAAGGTTACTTTCTAAGAAATAGATGTAGATTTACACTTGTCTGGCTAGCGTCACTAATGTAAGTGAGAAAAATATGCAGTTAGGTTAAGAAATTATGAACTCATTAATCCTTGAAGCAAGTTTACTCCTAGAGATCTATCTGACTGGTTTGTCTTGAAAGTATAAAGAAAATAGCAAAGGAATAAAATCTTTAACTGCAGCAGAAAGGATTCAAGTGCACAGAAAGTAAAGACTTACTGATGATAAATTTTGGTATGCAAGGCTCCCAAATACCTGAGGGATTCAAGGAACTGACCTCTTATAATAGAATTAAAGGGATAATGTGAAATGACTTCCAGAGTAACCAATGACATTAACATTATTTATTTCTTATTTTTTCAATTACATTTGGCATTCAGTGCTATGTGAATTTGAGGTGTACAGCAGACACCAACATTTACGGCATGCCACCCTGAATGGGCCTGATCTCAATATCTTTGTATGATTGCCATTCCTCTCTCTTTTTCCCTACCTCTGCTTCTGACGTCTAAGAATGGTCCTTAACCCTATTTTTCTATCCATCTTATTCATTCAACACTCACCCAAGTTTTGGTGGTAAGTAACACTAGAAAAATCTTGATTCTGCAAAGTAGCATAGTTCCTAGAGCTGATATTTAGTATTACTTATCTCCATCCTTTAAAAGATCTTTTGCACAGAAAGGCTGTGCTTGGCTCAGAGTACTAATAGTCTTAATAATTAGTACTAATAGTACTAATAGACTGTTAAGGTAGGGATGAGTTTGTAGATAAGATATCTGGGGAGGTATTTTTTAAGACAGGAGAAGGGGTCACAAGTGTTAATAGGGCTTTAATGTAGGAATCAAAACTTAAGAAAAATGGTCCACACTGGAGATACACATTTGTTAATCAGCATCATGATGATAATATTTAAAGCTCTGAAGTAAAATAATATCAAACAATAGTGAATTATTTAAAAAACACCAAAAACTAATTTCTAATTTTAAAAAAGTGCAAGTGAAAGACTCAAGGAGTAGCTTTGTGGTAGGAGAAAAACCACTAGAGTCAGGTGAAAAAAGTAATTCAAAGAGGAGAAAATGGTCAATTAAATAAAGTAGTGATAAGTCAAGGAGGAAGAGGGCTGAAATCACTATTTTTAGTAACTGCAGGCATTATTAACTTTGACAAGGATGGAATTGTGCAGTGGTAATATAAAATTCAAATACAAGTGAGTTAAAAATGGGATGGAAAAATTAAAACTCTTAAATACAAACAACTCTCTTGAGGATTTGTGCAGCAAAGAGAAGTAGAGAACTGGGGTATTACTGAAAGCAAATTGTTGTCAAGAAAGAATTGTAAGGTAATAGAAATACCATCAAGTTTCCATATTAATAGAGAAAATTAAATACAGAGATAAATGATCATTTAAGAATACGGAGAGAATTGTTAAGATGATTGCTTTAAGTTGACATTACACAATAGAGCTTAGTGCACAAGTAGAGAGTTTGATCCTGGCATCCATAGAAACCAGAGGAAAAATAGAAATAAAGGTGTAGAGGAAGACAGGTGTGTAGGTATACTTGTGAATGTCTGTGGAAATTTTCTCCTTTTTGCCTCTATATTTTCAGGCAAGTTCAAACAAGGTCATCTATAACAGAGAATGATGATAGGAAAGAAAATCTTAAAGGTTTGAGGAGAGAAAAGAAGGTATAAACTAATAATCTAAAGTTTCTTGAGAGAAAATGAAAAGAGAAATGTAGTATAATTGCAATGAAACACAAGAGGTAGGTGGCCACATTTCCCACTTTTGTAGGAAAGTCCCAATTTATATTGTTATCTAAATAACATTACTAATAGTTTTCCCTTATATTTATTTATTTTCATTTTTTACTTTTTAAATGTTTATTGTTAGACTTATTGGGGTGACATCTCTTAGCAAGGATTACATAGGTTTCAGGCATACAATTCTAGAGTGCATTGTCAACTTGTTGTATAATAAGTGCACCACCTAGTGTAAGTTCTCTTTCTATCACCACATATTTAGCTCTCCCTCCCTCCTCTCCCACCTCTACTCCTTCTCCCCTCCTTAACCCACTTTTTCCCCAAATAAACACTAAACAATTTATTGTGTCTATCAAAATATCATACATCATGATCAAGTGAGATTTATCCTGAGAAAACAAGGATGGTTCAACATGCAAAAATCAAACAATGTGATACACCACATAAACAAAATAAGAAATAAAAGGCATATGGTCATATCAATTGATGCAGAAGAAGTTTTCAAGAAGATACAACATGCATTTATGATAAAAACACTAAATAAAATAGGTATAGAAGGAAAGTATTTCAACATAATAAAGGCCACATATAACAACTTTTGGCTAACATCATACTGAATGGGGAAAAGCTGAAGGCCATTCCCCAAAAATCAGGAACAAGACACGGATGCCCCCTGTCACCACTGCTATTTATTGTAGTATTGGAAGTTCTAACCACAGCAATCAGGCAAGAGAAAGGAAGAAAAGGTATCCATATTGGGAAAGAAGAGGACAAATTGTCACTATTTGCAGATGACATGATCCTTTATATAAAAAATTCCAAAGAATCCACCAGGAAACTATTAGAAACAATAAATGAATATAGTAAAGTCGCAGGATACAATGTCAATGTACAAAAATCAATAGCATTCCTATATAAACAACGAATCCTCAGAAAAAGAAATGAGGCACTCAATTCCTTTTTGCTATCACAGCAAAAAGAATGAAATACCTGGCAATTAACTTAACAAAGAATGTGACAGACTTATACACAAAAACTATAAGATACTTTTGAAAGACATTGAAACAGACATTCAGAGATGGAAAAATATTCCTGTTCAGGGATAGGAAGACTTAACATCATTAAAATGGCCATTCTGCCCAAACCAATCTACACATTTAATGCAATACCCATCTAAATCCCACAATCATACTTTTGTGAAAGAGATAAAAGAATTATCAGATTTATTTGGAACCATAAAAGACCTCGAATGGCCAAAGAAATACTATATAAAAAGAATAAGGCTGGTGGCATTACACTCCCTGACTTCAGTTTATATTACAAAACATCAATAGTCAAAACAGCTTGTTATTGGCAGAAAAACAGATATATACACCAATGGAACAAAACTGAAAACCCAGAAGTAAATCCACAAATTTATGAACAAATAATTTTTGATAAAGGAGCAAAAAATATTCAATGAGGAAAAGACAGCTTTTTTAGTAGGTGAATTTGGAAAAACTGGAAAAACATATGCATGAAGAAAGAACCTGAGCTATGAACTCTCACCATATACTAAAATTAACTCAGAGTGGATTAAAGATCTTCATATCAGGCCTGCAACAATAAACTGTATAGAAGAAAACATTGGTACTAAGCTTATAGAGATAGGACTCAAGGAAGACATCATGAACCTGACCTCAAAGACAAGGGAAGTAAAAGCAAAAATAAATGAATGGTAATATAGCAAACTAAAAAGCTTTTGCACAGCAAAAGAAACCATCAATAAAGCAAAAAGACAGCCAACTGAATGGGAGAATATATTCACAAATAACGCATCAGATAAGGGTCTAATATCTAAAATATATAAAAAACTAATAAGACTTATCAAAAAACAAACAACCCAAATAAAAAGTGGGCAGAAGAACTAAACAGACACTTCTCCCACAAAGAAATACAAATGGCCAGCAGACATATGAAAAAAATGCTCATCCTCATTAGCTATTAGGGAAATGGAAATCAAAACCACAATGAGATATCACCTCACACCTGTTAGAATGGCTATTATCAACAAGACAAGGAAAAACAAGAGCTGAAGAGGATGTGGAGAAAAAGGAATTCTCGCACACTGCTGTGGGAATGCAAATTGGTACAACTATTGTGGAAGACAGTGTAGAGGTTCCTCAGATAATTGAGAGTGGAGCTACCATATGACCCAGCAATCCCTTTTCTGGGGATCTACCCAAAAGACTTGAAAACCTTCGTCCGCAAAGACTTATGTACCCCAATGTTCATCACAGCACTGTTCACAGTGACAAAAACATGGAAACAACTGATGTGCTCTCAGACAAGATGACTGGATAAAGAAGCAGTGGTACATATACACAATGAAATATTACTCAGCTATAAGAAAAGATGAAATATTGCCATTTGCACCAAAATGGATAGACTTGGAGATCATCATGCTTAGCAAAAGTAGCCAGACAGGATAAACAAAGAAATGAATGACTTCACTCATATGCAGAATATAAAACTGAAAGCAACAAAGAAAAAAGAAATGAACAAACAAACAGATAACCCATGGACACAATCAATAGTTTAATGTTCATTTGGGACGAGTGGGTTAGGGAGGGGACACAATCTTCATACACTGCTGCTGGGCATGGAAATTAGTAGAGTCACTATGCAAAATGGTGTGGAGATTCCTCAAAATTTAAGAATAGATTTACCATATGACCCAGCAATCCCTCTTCAGGATATGTACATAAAAACTTCAACAATATTTGTTTTACAATGATATAGGTACACTGATGTTCATTGCAGCACTATTTATGGTGGCCAAGACATAAAAACCAGCAAAGTGTCCTTCAATAAATGATTGGATAAAAAAGATGTGGTACATATACACAATGAAATATTACTTGACCATAAGAAGAGATGAAAACCGCCATTTGTGACAAAATGGATGGATCTTGAAATTATCATGCGAAGCTAAAGAAGTTAGACAGAAAAATGAAGAACCATATGTCTTAACTCATATATATGGGACATAAAACTGAAAGCAACAAATGAACAAGACAAGAAAAGAAGCAAAAACTCAGACACAGACAATAGTTTGCAAGCTTGTCCAACCTGTGGCCCTGGGTTTCATGTGGCCCAGCACAGCTTTGAATACAACCCAACACAATCTTTCATAAAACATTATGAGATATTTTGTGACCTAGTCTTTTTCAGCTCATCAGCTATTATTAGAGTTGGTGTATTTTATGTGTGGTCCAAGAAAATTCTCCTTCCAATGTGGCCAGGGAAGCCAAAAGATTGGACTCCCCTGATTTAGTGGTTATCAGAGAGTAAAGGGGAGAGTTGGGGTGGAGGAGGGAGTGACTGCCAAATATATGATAATGGAAGAAGAAATTATTCTGAGTGGTGAGCACACAATGCAACACATTGATGATGTATTTTCGAATTATACATTTGAAACCTACATAATATTACTAACAAATGTGATCCCAACAAATCCAATAATAAAATTTAAAAAGTGCTTACCATTAAGGGTTCAGGAATATGTAAAATAAAATCACAATGAAACAGCACTACAAACTATTAAAGTGTTTAAAATTAAAATGACCTACAGATTCAAATGTTGTCAAGGATGTGTAACAACCTGAATCTTCATACACTGTAAGTGAGTTTGTAAAATAGTACAAAAATTTGGAAAGAAATCCAGCAGTTGTTTCAAATTGAAATATAGCTTATATTCCTTGAATGGGATGACTAAACAGCAATAAAACAGAACAAATGGCTGATATATAAAACAATATGAATAAGGAACAAAAATATTAAGTTAGGCCTAGGAGGTCTTATATAATGGAATTTATACTGTATAATTTTATTCATAAAAAGATTCAAATAGGTTACTTCATTCTATTAAAATAACCCTCCCATAGATAACTTAAAATTATGTGTGTAGGGGGGGAGGGGGGAATAAGTATCTGAAAGCATGGTAAAATAATAAAAAACAAACTAAAAGAGAGTTTTCCTTTTCCTCTTAGTAAAATGGAAACAACATTGTGTCAGTGTCCTGTTTATACATCTTTTCACCAGGTTATACATTAAATCTCCAGAACTTTTTTATACTGCATAACTGAAACTTTGTATCATTTGACCAACATCTCCCCATTTTTTCCTGGCCCCAGCCCTTGAAAGCTACATTCTACTCTCTGCTTTTATGAGTTTGATTTTTTTAGCTTCCACGTATGCAAATGCAGTATTTGTCTTCTGTGACTTATTTCACTTAGCATTATTTCCTTTATGTTTATTCATGTTGTCACAAATGTCAGAATGTTTTTGTTTTTTTGTTTTGTTTTGTTTTTGTTTTTTTTGCTTTTTGGTATGTGGGTAGCTCCCTGACTGGGAATCAAACCCAGGCCACAGCGCTGTCAGCGCCAACGCCGAAGGCTTAAGCCACTACACTATCAGGGAACTCCCAGAATGTTGTAAAGACTATATAGAACCTCATATATGTGAGTATAATCTCCCACATTTCTTTATCTATTCATCTGTAACCAACATTTAGATTGTTTCCATGTCTTGGTTATTGTGAATAATGCTGAGATCAGTACGGGAGCACAGCTATCTCTTCAAGACACAGATTTTACTTTCCTTTTATATCCAGAAATGGAATTGCTCAATGATATGTTACTTTCCCAATCAGTTGTCAGAATATCTAATTAAAAACAATAAACCAAGGGAGAGAGAAAAAGATGGAAGATTAGGCTGGCAGGGCATCTATGACCCAGAAGGATTACAGATAGAAAGGAGAGCAGTCAACCTTGGCAAGCATCAGAGGACTGACTGAGGAGAACTCCAAAGGCTGAGGATATAGAGCAGGAAGTCCAATTGAGACAGGGAGGGAAATGGCATGAGCCAAAACCTACAGATAATGATGGTGCTCTGGAGGGAAACCTTTGGCACAGGGGCTCCCGTAGAGGAGTGAACGTTATTAAGCTTATGCTGCTCCCCCTCAGCCCAGGAGTCCAGAGCAAGAGAGAAGCAAACTCATTACATCTGACAATTAAAATCATTCAGAACTATGTCTATCTGTGTGAGTGGGAAGGAGTTTGATGAGAAGTCCTGGTGCTCTCCAGTGGACTGTGTGCATGGGCTCAGCCACTTGCCACACTCACCTGTTGTTCAGCAGGGGCACAGCATCATTGGAGATAGAGTCATTCTGAGAACAATTGCACTGTGGATTTTTGGAGCGAAGGACAAAGAATTCCATTGTTTGCTCACAGAATGCAACACATATGTGTCACACAGGAGGTGCCATTTTCTTCTTAATTAAACCTTCCCCAAAAGACCAATTGTGAGAACTCACTGGTGTAACAAAATCCATGCATGCTCACTACTCACAGAGAAACCACACCCACTACAGCTTAAACTACATCCCCCGGATGCTCTAGGCTGCCAGGCACCCAGCCACACCCTACCAGCTGCACTGTAGACAAACTCCTGGCTGTGGAGAAAAAGCACCTAAACTCTTTTAAAAATTAAAGAACATTCCCCTCACCCCCCATAAAAACCATACAAATACCGTGGAATTTTGCCCAGATTACCCAAAGCTGTGCCCTACACACGCAGTAAAGTACCTGGCAGGAGGGCAAAGAGAACAGCATTGCCCTTGCGGTACTTTTTCCCAGCCCCTATTTTTTCTTTTTTTTTTAATTCTCAGTTTGAACAAAGGCTGTCCATGACTCACAGAGGAGAGGTCAATGCTACTTTGCAACTTCCTCTACTGCTCCCCCTGCATAGCTAAGAGTGAGATAGGTCCTTATTCTTTTCTTTTCTTTCTATTTCATTCTTTTCCACAATTTTCTTGTACCAGTATCTTGTATCTTTATTAATTTCTATTTTATACATCTATATTTTTATTTTTTAATTTAATTTTGTATTAATATTACCATTTTTTCTTCCTCTTCCACAGTGTGATCAGGCACACTGGAGATCTTGCCCAATTCAACACTGGCTGGCTGAACGGTTCACCTGCCCAACTAGTAGGGAAACACATTCTTGTGGACTTTTACAGGAGCATCTATCTGCACCTTATGAGAGACCCATTTTGTGTCACTCTACTGTACCTCCAGGACAACTAAAAGTGTTTTGCAAGCATCACACACAAGGAGATGCAGCAAGAGACAGAAAAAGAAAGAAACAAAGAAAAAACCTTTTATTTTTTTTTGTTCTTTTGCTCTGTTTAAGGCATTCTTTTCTTTAACTTTACCTTTCCATATTTTTTCTTTTTCATTTTTTCTTCTTTTTTCCTTTCATTTTTAACTCTTTTTTATGATTTGCTGCATTTGTATTTAATGTCTTTAATTTTATTTTTTGAATTTTCTTATTTTTATATATTTTTATTTAATTTTATTTTTTAAGTTTTGTTCTGTTTTTAATCCTTACATTTAATTTATTATTATTTTCTTAATTTTATTATTGTCATTACTACTTCTCTCCCTTCTTTTCTCTCAAAGTTTGCACATGCACTCTGAAGTGTAACCCTGTCCAGGGAGGAACTTTGGGAGGCCAGGCAATCAGTACTGCCCTACTAGTGGGGGAAGACTTTCTATAGGTCTTTAGCAGAAGTGGATATCTGAGATTGCCTGAAAAACTTCCAGTGCTCCTCTGCCACAGCCTACTACCCCCAGGGCATCTAATGGTGTGTTATGAATGGCAAACTCTGAGGCTTTCATGAAATATTTTTTGGTGGTTGATTCCTTTATATATTTGTATAGTTGTGTGTGTGAGTTGCTTGACTTTTTTTTTTCAAATGGACACAGACTACTAAGAGACTTGCCCAGTCAACACAGAGGCACTCTAGGTGGATGAGTGATCAGCCTCGCCCAACTAATGGAAGAAGAATTTCTTGTGAAACACAGACAGCAAAAGTGGCTGTCTACAGTGGTCCATGAAGCTTTCAGTGTGACTCTACCTTTACCCTTGGACAGTTAACAGTGTGCTGTGAGGGACATACCACTCAACTACAACTGAAGAACACACATAACACACTTAAGGGACAATCCTAGATTAAAAACACAGGAGATCTAAGAGATTGCACCACTGAACCACGCAGGACACATATTACATAAGGCAAACACTAAGAGCCATAAGATACATACCTACTACATAGAAGCAAGCACAGAGAAGAAACCAGAATGAGAAAACAGAAAAACATGTCCCAAATAAAGGAACAAAAGAAATCAGCAGAATAAAGTTAAATGAAATGAAGACAATTAACCTGCCAGAGCAAGAATTTAGAAAACCAGTTAAAAGAATGCTTAAGAAACTTAGTGAAAACTACAACAAAGAGATAACAACTGTAAAGAAAGACATCAAAACCATAAAAATAGATCAATCAGAAATGAAGAGTACAATAATTGAAATGAAGAATACACTAGAAGCAATCAACAACAGGTTGGAAGAAGCAGAAAATCAAATTAGTGATCTGAAAGACAGGGTAGCAGAAAATAACCAAATAGAAGAGCAAAGACAAAAAAGAACTTTAAAAATTGAGGATAGCCTGAGAGACCTCTGGAACAACATCAAGCAAAACAACATTTAGACCATAGGGGTACCAGAAGGAGAAGAGAGGGAGTGAGGAATTGAGAACCTGTTCAAAAATATAATGACTAAAAACTTCCCTATCATAGCGAAATAAATAGACACACAAACCCAAGAAGCACTGAAGAGTACCAATGAAGATGAATCCAAAGAGGCCCACACTAAGACACATCATAATTGAAATGACAAATATTAAAGACAAAAGGAGAATCTTAAAAGCAGCAAAAGAAAGACAACAGCTAACCTACAAGGGAGCTCTCATAGGGCTCTTGGCAAATTTCTCCATAGAAACTTCTCAGGCTATAAGAGAATGGCAGGAAATACTGAAAGTAATGAAAAGCAAGAGCCTACAACCAAGATGACTCTACCTAGCAAGACTATCATTTAAAATTGAAGGAGAGATGAAGAATTTCCCATATAAGAAGAAGCTAAAGGAATATACTACCACCAAGCCAGTGTTACAAGAAATGTTCTTTGTCTGCAAAGACTTATGTACTCCAATATTCATCACAGCGTGATCTGCATAGAAGAAGACATTGGTACTAAACTTATAGACCTAGGATTCAAGGAAGACTTCATGAACCTGTCCTCAAAGGCAAAGGATGTAAAAGCAAAAATAAATGAGTGGGACTATATCAAACTAAAAAGCTTCTGCACAGCAAAAGAAAACATCAACAAGACAATGAGACAGCCAACTGAATGGGAGAAAATATTTGCAAATAATACATCAGATAAGGGTCTAATATCTAAAATATATAAAGAGCTAATAAGACTTAACAACAAAAAAACAAACAACCCAATTGAAAAGTGGGCAGAAGAACTAAACAGACACTTCTCCCACAAAGAAATACAAATGGCCAGCAGACATATGAAAAAATGCTCATCCTCATTAGCTATCAGGGAAATGCAAATCAAAACCAATACGACATACCACCTCACTCCAGTTAGAATGGCTATTATCAACAAGTCAAGGAATAACAAGTGCTGGAGAGGATGTGGAGGAAAAGGAACTCTGGTACACTGCTGGTGGGAGTGCAAACTGGTATAACCACTGTGGAAGGCAGTGTGGAGGGTCCTCAGAAAATGGAAATGGAGCTACCATTTGACCCAGCAATCCCCCTTCTGGGGATCTACCCAAAGAACTTGAAAACCTTTGTCCGCAAAGACTTATGTACCCCCATGTTCATTGCAGCGCTGTTCACAATGGCCAAAACATGGAAACAACCAAAGTGCCCTGCGACAGATGACTGGATAAAGAAGCTGTGGTACATTTACACAATGGAATATTACTCAGCCGTAAGAAAAGATGAAATACTGCCATTTGCAACAAAATGGATGGACCTGGAGATCATCATGCTTAGTGAAATAAGCCAGACAGAAAAAACAAAGAACTGCATGATTTCACTCATATGCGGAATATAAAACTGAAAGCAAACAAAAAAAGAAATGAACAAACAAATAACCCATGGACACAATCAATAGTTTAATGTTTATTTGGGGACGAGTGGGTTAGGGAGGGGAGAAAGGGGAGGGGGTGGGAGAGGAGGGGGGGAAGCTACATATAAGGTGATGGAAAGAGAAGTCACATTAGGTGGAGAACTTATTATACATCAAGTTGACAATGCACTGTAGAATTGTATGCCTGAAACCTATGTAATCCTTGCTAACAGATGTCACCCCAATAAGTCTAACAATAAAAATGAATTAAAAAAAAAGAAAATATAGAAAGTAACCTCTCAGACATTACCTTTAGCAATAATTTCAATGATATAGCTCCTCAGTCAAGGAAAACAAAGGAAAAAATAAACAAATGGGACTACATAAGACTAGAAAGTTTTTTTTTTACAGCAAAAGAAACCATCAACAAAACAAAAAGATATCCCACAGAATGGGAGAAAATATTCACCAATGAGGCAACTGACAAACGGTTAATATCCAAAATTTATAAGAAACTCATACAACTCAACACTAACAACACAAAATGGTTTAAAAAATGGGCAGAAGACCTGAATAGAAATTTCTCCAAAGAGAACATACACATGGCCAATAGACACACGAAAAGATATTCAACATCACTAATGATCAGAGAAACGCAAATCAAAACCACTATGAGACACCACTCACTCCTATCAGAACGGTTGTCATCAATAAATCAACCAACAACAAATGTTGGCAAGCATTTGGAGAGAAGCGAATCCTTTTACACTGGTGGTGGGACTGCGAATTCATCCAATCACTATGGAAAACCATATGGAGGTTCCTTAAAAAATTAAAAATGGAACTACCTATGATCCAGCAATTCTACTCCTGGGTATTTATCCAAAGAAATCCAAAACACTAATTCAAAAATAATATATGCACAGTTATGTTTATTGCAGCATTATTCACAATATCCAAGATATAGAAACAACCTAAATGTCCATCAATAAATGACAGGATAAACAAGCTTTGGTACATTTACACAATGGAGTATTACTCAGCCATAAAGAAGAATAAAATCTTACTTTTTGCAACAACATAGATGGAACTATACTATATCATGCTAAGTAAAATTAGTCAGACAAAAAACACAAATACCATATGATTTCACTTATATATGGAATCTAAAGAACAGAATAAAGAAACACTCAAACTAGAATAAAAATGGAAACAAAAACTCAGTTAAAAAATGGGCAGATCACCATGCTAAGTGAAATAAGACAGACAAAAAAAGTGAAGAACTACACAATTCCACTCATATGGGAACATAAAATTTAAAACAACAAAGAAACCAAACTCATGGTCAATAATTTAGTACTTATCTGAGGTTATGAGGGGAAGAGGTGGGGGAAAATGATGGGGACACAAATATATGGTGATGGAAAGAGAACTGACTCTGGGTAATGAACACATAATGCAATGCATGGAGGAGGTAATGTAGAATTGTGCACCCAGGACCTATGTAATTTTTACTGATCAATGTCACCCTAATAAAAAAAACAACAATAAACCAAAATGAAAGTAACAGTGAAGGCTTTAATTACTTACTATAATAATATAATAGGCTAAATTGGAGGAAGTATCAACTTTCCCACTCCATGTCTCCCCATGGAACAGCACACAAGTTGAGGGTCAGGTGAATCAGTGCAGACATGGGGATTATATCACTGCGAAGGGAGCCCTGAACAAAGGGATCCTGCAGATTTATAAAACCAGGGACCAAAAAGAGCTCAAAGGGAAAGGGCTAGGAGTAAAAAAGTAATGAGTCAGAGTGGAGAAAAGTGTCCTCAAGATTTTCCAATAAGACCTCCAAATGGAGGCACCTGGGCCAAGAATGTAACTATACATGAGAGTGTGGGCCGCCAAGGGGGTCTGACTTCTTGACTGCAGCTCTTGAGAGAGACCAGTACACTGGCTGTGTTCTAAATCTGGTGTGGGAGGACAGCTTTTCTCCATGAGGCCTGCCTTGTGTGGTAAAGCCTTTGTAATTGCCAGTGTTTGGATGTAAAAAGTTACACATAGGGTTTCAATCCAGAGCTTGACTCCTCAACTCCAGCCCCCTAATTTTTCAGGACCTTAGCTAGAAACATTAGCTACACCCTAATGACCCTGAATGGGTGAAACTTAATTGATTATGTGAAGAACTAGGTAATTAGTCTGGAGCAATGGTGGACTAAGGCCATGATGAAGATGAGACCTGTCTGAAGGATTGAATGTAACCATGAGTCTCAAGAGTTACCAGTCAGGAAAAGATGTACCAAAAACATTAGGGTCTACTTTATAGAGCCAGGAATCTTTGTCCTTAAATTTTAATGTAAATCACTTTTTTTAGAAGAAGAAAAGATGGCGACTGGAGAGGAGGTCCCTAAAGCCTCTCCCAGAAAACACAATTGAACGGCCGTCCAGAAGCCAAGAAAGAGAACCCTGAGTGACAAAACAGCTGTTGAGAAATCCACAAATTGCAAGTAAACACGTGAAGGTTGGTGAGAAGGGGTGAGTCAGGGAGAGGGAAGGGAGCAGAGATAGACCACAACAGGACACGATCCCTGCTGACTATTCAGAGCTATGCAGTTTGGGGGAGGGGAGAGAGACTGGGGAGCTTGGACAGAGTTTGGGAGCCCGCCTCTGGAACTTCTGAGTGGTAGAAAGGCTGAGCGAGGACTCTGAACTGCACAGATGACACCCCAGCTCTGAGACCCCTGTGGACCTACACAGGGCTGCAGTTCCTGTTCCCAGCCCGCTGCAAAGGAGATCCTGCTGTCTCAGGCCAGGCCCACAGCTTTGGACTTATGAAGCGGGCACTTCCTCGTGCACCCCAGGGTTCTGAAAGCAGTGTGAGCCCTTAGACAGCCAGGTGCTGAATCAGGGCTAGGAAGAAAGACTGCTTTGATAGCATTCACACCAGCTAGTAGAAACAAGCCTTGAAACAGCTTCCCCAGCAAAGGGCAGAAGCAGAGCCCTCCTTGAAGCACCTTTTGTTGTCCTCTCCACAGGATATATGCGCATAGCCTCCAAACGCAGTAGGAGATCAGAAACAAGAAACAAACAACCCCCTCTCCCCCAAAACTTGACCCCCAGTGCCACCTAGTGTCTGCCCTACAGCAAGAACCACAAAAGCAACAATCTGGGCACTGAACATAAAGTCCTCATGTCAAAGAGGAAGAACACAGTGGACAGGATGAATTCCTTAAAAACTAAAATTCCTCAGAAAGAACATGAAATTGACCCAGAAAACAGCTTGTTACAACTGGAAGGGTCTCATTTAAGTGACGGAGAATTTAAAACAGCCATTCTAAAGGCTGTGAGAGAAATGAAAACCTACTGGCAGAACACCATAGCTGAGATAAATAATACGAAAAAGGATATAAACGACATAAAAAGGGATCTCTGTGAACAAAAAGAAAAATTTAACAAAGAAATTCAAAACATAAGAAAGATTGAGACAGAAATACAAGAAATAAATAATATCATAAAAGAAGTGAGAAATGAAATAACTGCCATAGGAAACAGGACCAACCAGATGGAGGAAAGAATTAGTGATATTGAAGATCAGAACATGGAAACAGCTCAGAAAGAGGAAGAGAAGAAACATAGAACCAAAAGGATTGAAATATCTCTGCAAGAAATATACGACTTCATGAGACAATACAACATCAGGATAATAGGAACAAAAGAGGGAGCAGAGCAATCTACAGAGAGCATATTCAAAAAAATCATAGATAAAAACTTTCCAAACCTATGGAAAGATCTGTAACCCCAAGTTCAAGAAGTAAACAGGTCCCCCAGATACCTGGACCCCAACAGATCTTCTCCAAGACACATGGTACTAAAGATGTCCAAAACTAAAGACAAAGAGACAATTCTCAAGGCAGCCAGGGAAAAAAGAACTATAAACTTTAGAGAAAAACCCATCAGGCTGACATCAGATTTCTCAGCAGAAACTCTACAAGCCAGGAGAGAGTGGAATACATTATTCAAAAGTTTAAAAGAGAGAAAATTCCAGCCAAGAATAAATTATCCAGCAAAATTATCTTTCAGATATGAACGTGGAATAAAAACCTTCTCAGACAAACAAAAGCTGACAGAATTTGTCAGCACAAGGCCAGCACTCCAAGAAATGCTGAAGGAGGCTCTTCAGCCTGAAACAAAACATTAGGAAAAATGGAACAAAGTTGGGGCAACAAGATAGAAACAAAAATAAACAAACAAACCAACAAACAAAAACAAAGAAAGAAATAAGTAATGGCCACAGGAAATCCTCACATATCGATCATCACTCTAAATGTTAATGGACTGAACTCACCAATAGAAAGACACAGAGTAGCAGACTGGATTAAAAAACAACGCATCCATATGCTGTCTCCAAGAAACACATCTCAGTTATAAGGACAAACACAGACTCAGAGTGAAAGGATGGGATACAATACTCCAAGAAAATGGTAACCAGAGAAAAGCAGGAGTGGCCATACCGATATCTGATGAAATAAACTTCAGGTTAAAAAGGATAGTAAAAGACAAACATGGTCATTACATAATGATAAAAGGCTCAATGCAACAACAAGAAGAGTTGACACCAAACAACATATATGCTCCCAACCAGGATGCACAAAATATACAAGGAAACTACTAACAGACTTGAAAGGAGAAACTGATGAACACACAATCATACTGGGAGACTTAAACACCCCGCTAACAGCAATGGACAGATCATACAAACAGAAAATAAATGAGGAAATAACATCTCTAAATGACACATTACAGCAATTGGACATAATTGACATTTACAGGACACTTCATCCAGCAAAAAGAGACTACACCTTTTTTTCTAGGGCGCATGGAACATTCTCAAGAATAGACCATATACTGGGACACAAAAGTAGCCTCAGCAAATTCAAGAAGATCAAAATCATACCAAGTGTATTCTCGGACCACAAAGCTTTGAAATTGGAAATCAACTGTAAAAGGAAAGCAGAAAAAACCACATATACATGGAGATTAATCAAACAGCCTATTAAAAAAAGGACTGGATAAAAGAACAAATAAAATATGAGATTAAAAAATATATAGAAACTAATGACAATGAAAATACAATGTATCAGAATTATTGGGACACTGCGAAAGCGGTACTAAGAGGGAAATTTATATCATTACAGGCATATCTTAAGAGACAAGAAAAATCAAAAGCAAACATCTTAGCATCCCATCTTAAAGAACTAGAAAAAGAAGAGCAGACAAAACCCAAAGTCAGCAGAAGGAAAGAAATAATAAAAATTAAAGCAGAGCTAAACCAATTAGAGAACAGAAAGACAATAGAAAAAAATAATATTAGGAAGACCTGGTTCTTTGAGAAAGTCAACAAAATTGACAGACCCATGACGAGACTAATCAAAGGACGAAAGGAAAGGACACAAATATCCAAAATTAGAAATGAAAGGGGAGAAATTACCACTGATACCACAGAAATACAAAGGATTATAAGAAAATATTATGAAGGACTTTATGCCACTAAGTTTAACAACCTAGAAGAAATGGACAAGTTTCTAGAAACTTATAGCCTAGTAAGACTGAACCAAGAAGAACTGGATAATCTAAATAGACCAATCAATAGCAATGAGATTGAAATGACTATCCATAATCTCCCTAAAGGCAAAAGCCCTGGACCATGGTTTCACCAACGAGTTCTACCAAGCATTCAAAGAAGAATTAATGCCTATCCTCCTCAGACTCTTCCAAAAAATTGAACAGGAAGCAATACTTCCTAACTCATTCTATGAGGCCAACATTTCTCTAATACCAAATCCTGGCAAAGACAACACAAAAAAAGAAAACTATAGACCAATATCTCTGATGAACACATATGCAAAAATCCTGAACAAAATATTAGCAAACAGAATACAACAATGCATCAAAAAGATCATACATCATGATCAAGTGGGATTCAACCCGGGAGCACAAGGATGGTTGAACATTTGAAAATCAATCAACGTGATACACCACATAAACAAAATCAAAGATAAAGTCCATATGGTCATTTCAATTGATGCAGAAAAAGCTTTTGACAAGGTACAACATCGATTTGTGACCAAAACACTAAATAAAGTAGGTATAGAAGGAAAGCATCTCAACATAATAAAGGCCATATATGAGAGACCCTCGGCTAACATCACACTGAATGGGTAAAAGCTGAAACCTATTCCCCTAAAATCGGGAACAAGACAGGGATGCCCCCTGTCACCACTGTTATTTAATAGAGTACTGGAAGTTCTAGCCACAGCAATCAGGCAAGAGAAAGGAATCAAAGGTATCCAAATTGGGAAAGAAGAAATCAAATTGTCACTCTTTGAGGATGACATGATCCTTTATATAAAAAATTCCAAAGATTCCACCAGGAAACTATTAGAAACAATTAACGAATATAGTAAACTTGCTGGATACAAAATCAATGTACAAAAATGAACAGCATTCTTACATACAAACAACGAATCCACAGCAAAAGAAATGAGGGAGTCAATTCCTTTTTCTATCACAACAAAAGGAATGAAATACTTGGGAATTAACTTAACAAAGAACATGACAGACTTATACACAGAGAACTATAACACACTTTTGAAAGAAATTGAAAAAGACTTTAAGAGGTGGAAAAATATCCCTTGTTCATGGATAGGAAGACTTAACATTGTTAAAATGGCCATTCTGCCAAAAGCAATTTACAGATTCAATGCAATACGCATCAAAATCCCACAATCATACTTTTGTGAAATAGATAATAGAATTATTAGATTTATATGGAACCATAAAAGACCTCGAATTGCCAAAGCATTACTACATAAAAAGAATAAAGCTGGTGGCATTACACTTCCTGACTTCTATTTATATTATAAAGCATCAATAGTCAAAACAGCTTGGTACTGGCAGAAGAACGGAAATAGAGACCAATGGAATAGAACTGAAAACCCAGAAATAAACCCATAAATATATGGTCAAACAATTTTCGATAAAGGAGCAAAAAACATACAATGTGGAAAAGACAGCCTCTTTAGTAGGTGGTGCTGGGAAAACTGAAAAAACACAAGCAGAAGAATGAACCTGAGCTGTGAACTTTCTCCATATACAAAAATTAACTCAAAATGGATTAAAGACCTTCATATAAGACCTGCAACAATAAACTGTATAGAAGAAGACATTGGTACTAAACTTATAGACCTAGGACTCAAGGAAGACTTCATGAACCTGACCTCAAAGGCAAGGGAAGTAAAAGCAAAAATAAATGAATGGGACTATATCAACTAAAAAGCTTCTGCACAGCAAAAGAAACCATCAACAAGGCAAAGAGACAGCCAACTGAATTTGAGAAAATATTTGCAAATAACATACCAGATAAGGGTCTAATATCTAAAATATATAAAGAACTATTAAGACTTAACAACAAAAAAACAAACAACCCAATTGAAAAGTGGGTAGAACTAAACAGACACTTCTCCCACGAAGAAATACAAATGGCCAGCAGGCATACGAAAAAATGCTCATCCTCATTAGCTATCAGGGAAATGCAAATCAAAACCGCAATGAGATACCACCTCACACCTCTGAGAATGGCTATTATCAACAAGACAAGGAATAACAAGTGCTGGAGAGGATGTGGAGGAAAAGGAACTCTGGTACACTGCTGGTGGGAGTGCAAACTGGTATAACCACTGTGGAAGGCAGTGTGGAGATCCTCAGAAAATTGGAAGTGGAGCTACCATTTGACCCAGCAATCCCTGCTCTGGGGATCTACCCAAAGAACTTGAAAACCTTTGTCCGCAAAGACTCATGTACCCCAATGTTCATTGCAGCACTGTTCACAGTGGCCAAAACATGGAAACAACCAAAGTGCCCTGCGACAGACGACTGGATAAAGTAGCTGTGGTACATATACACAATGGAATACTACTCAGCTATAAGAAAAGATGAAATATTGCCATTTGCAACAAAATGGATGGACCTGGATCATGCTTAGTGAAATAAGCCAGACAGAAAAAACAAAGAACTGTATGACTTCACTCATACGCAGAATATAAAACTGAAAGCAAAGAAAAAAAGAAATCAAGAAACAAATAACCCATGGACACAATCAATAGTTTAATGTTTATTTTGGGGACAAGTGTGTTACGGAGAGGAGAAAGGGGAGGGATTGGGAGAGGAGGGTGTGAAGCTACATATAAGGTGATGGAAAGAGAAGTCACATTAGGTGGTGAACTTATTATACATCAAGTTGACAATGCACTGTAGAATTGTATGCCTGAAACCTATGTAATCCTTGCTAACAGATGTCACCCCAATAAGTCTAACAATAAAAATGAATTTAAATAAAATAAAAAATAAAAAAAAGTTAAAAATGAACTACCTATGATCCAGTAATTCTGCTCCTGGGTATTTATCCAAAGAAATCCAAAACACTAATTCAAAAATAATATATGCACAGTTATGTTTATTGCAGCATTATTCACAATACCCAAGATGTAGAAGCAACCTAAATGTCCATCAATAAATGACAAGATAAAGAAGTTTTGGTACATTTACACAATAGAGTATTACTGAGCCATTAAGAATAAAATCTTACATTTTGCAACAACATGGATGGAACTACACTATATCATGCTAAGTAAAATTAGTCAGACAAGAAACACAAATACCATATGATTTCACTTATATATGGAATCTAAAGAACAGAATAAAGAAACACTCAAAATAGAATAAAAATGGAAATAAAAACTGAATTAAAAAATGGGCAGATCATCGTGCTAAGTGAAATAAGACAGACAAAAAAAAGTGAAGAACTACATGATTCCACTCATATGAGGAACATAAAATTTAAAACAACAAAGAAACCAAACTCATGGTCAATAATTTAGTACTTATCTGAGGTTATGGGGGAAGGAGGTGGGGAAAAATGATGGGGACAC
The DNA here is from genome assembly GCA_004026885.1 of Lyroderma lyra. Lineage (NCBI taxonomy): Eukaryota > Metazoa > Chordata > Mammalia > Chiroptera > Megadermatidae > Lyroderma > Lyroderma lyra. Next base: position 14,582 of record PVJL010011516.1, on the reverse strand, counting down.
AAATATATGGTGATGGAAAGAGAACTGACTCTGGGTAATGAGCACATAATGCAATGCATGGAGGAGGTAATGTAGAATTGTGCACCCAGAACCTATGTAATATTTACTGATCAATGTCACCCTAATAAAAAAACAACAATAAACCAAAATGGAAGTAACAGTGAAGGCTTTAATTACTTACTATAATAATATAACAGGCTAAATGGGAGGAAGTATCAACTTTCCCACTCCATTTCTCCCCATGGAACGGCACACAAGTTGAGGGTCAGGTGAATCAGTGCAGACATGGGGATTATATCACTGCCAAGGGAGCTCTGAACAAAAGGCTCCTGCAGATTTATAAACACAGGGGTCAAAAGGAGCTCAAAGGGAAAGGGCTAGGAGTAAAAAAGTACTGAGTCAGAGTGGAGAAAAGTGTCCTCAAGATTTTTCAATAAGACCTCCAAATGGAGGCACCTGGGCCAAGAATGTAACTATGCATGAGAGTGTGGCCTGCCAAGGGGGCCTGACTTCTTGACTGCAGCTCTTCAGAGACAGCAGTGCACTGGCTGTGTTCTAAGTCTGGTGTGGGAGGAGAGCTTTTCTCCATGAGGCCTGCCTTGTGTGGTAAAGTCTTTGTAATTGCCAATGTTTGAATGTAAAAAGGTACACATAGGATTTTAATCTAGAGCTTGACTCCTCAACTCCAGCGCCCTAATTTTTCAGGACCTTAGCTAGAAACATTAGCTACACCCTAATGACTCTGAATGGGTGAAACTTAATTGATTATGTGAAGAACTAGGTAATTAGTCTGAAGCAATGGTGGACTAAGGCCAGGATGAAGATGAGACCTGTCTGAAGGATTGAATGTAACCATGAGTCTCAAGAGTTACCAGTCAGGAAAAGATGTGCCAAAAATATTAGGGTCTATTTTATAGAGCCAGGAATCTTTGTCCTTAAGTTTTAATACAAATCATTTTATTTTGTCCAAGGCATTAATTCAGGCACAGCACAGCTCTGGCCATAGTACAACTAAAGCTGACCTGAAGCCCTCTGTGGGGCTGAGGCACTGCCAATATAGTCAGGTTACACATACAAAAAGTATAATTGCAGGGCACATGTGGTTCCCCAGAAATAGTGTGCACTGTTAGAGTACCTTAAGCAGGATATATCCTGCTTGGAGTGACCTTCATCATGGCCTTAGTTCACCATTGCCTCCAACTAATTACCTAGTTCTCATCTCACCCATTCAGGTTCATTGGGGTGTAGCTAATGTTTCTAGTTGAGGTACTGAAAAATTAAGGGGTTAGAGTTGAAGTGTCCAGCTCCAGGTTGAAATCCTATGTGTAATTCTTTACACTTAAACATTGGCAATTACAAAGGTTAACAGAGCTCCCAAGGTGGCTTCCATCATAAGGCTCCTCAGGGTTCCCAGACTAGACTAAATAATTAATTTTAGTCCTTGTTTTCAAAATATGCAGTCAGTTTCAGTTTTGTTTGTCTATGATATCAGTGTATCAGCCTGATGAATATAAATGACAACTGTAAGTATCTGTGTGGAACCATTTCCTCCCATTCCCACTCATACAGTTGTGAGATTGTGGACTCAGAAGTCAGACTGAATCTCAAAGGCTCACAGGAGCTTAGGAATGCAGCACTGAAGGTTAATTAAGCAGGAGAGGAAGATTTCAGGAGCAGTTATATTGAAAGATCTGAAAGATCATTCATGTTTCTGCACCCTGATGCCTCCCCAGTTACCAGAGTTTTAGCTTTTTATTTTTTTCTGTTGTTACTATTAATATGACCCATTTAATAATGAATTTTATATTTTAATCCCTTATTTGCATCCAGAAATTTTAATCCAAATTGATTTTATGCAAGAGGAACAAAAGCACTTACGTAGAAAAATATTTTTAGATAACTTAATTGGAAAGACACATCATGTTAAGACTTGGTTAGCACAGAAACGAACCTCCCACCCTTGTTGTTTAATAGTCATTCTGATCCCTTATCTAAGTGAAACTTTAGAAAGGTGTTTAAAGGGGTTGAATTGGTTGAAAGGGGTTGAAAGATCCCTGACAAAGACCAAGATGTCAAATTTGTAAAAGAAGGCTGTACATTTGAAAGAAGGGGGCAGAAAGCTGACCACACATGAGTACAAATGACAAGTACCCTTTTGAGGAATTGCCGCCTTGAGATTCCAGATTTCTCACCTGAGATGTGTAGTTTAGGCTAGGGTTGTCTCATCCTCTTCCATCAGCTCCATAAGACTGTCTTTTAATTGTCCATTAAAATGCTTTCCCCTGGGAATTGGTTGTGATTTTGTTGCAGAAAGGCTCTACCTTATGAATATTGCAGAAGGCTCTACCTACTCACTTATCAGAAAGACTGAGCAGAACTTGGAGCACTTGCAAGTTCAGATTGTTTATTTTATGCCAGCAGACTCAGAGGAGTTTTTTCCAAAGTCTGAGCCCCAAGCACAAGCACAGCAGGGTAATTTATACATGTGGGCTAGGGCTGGCAGGAGCCGGTATTCAAGGAGAAAAAGGGAAAAAAGAGGGAATAGGAGAAAGGGGAAAAGGAAAAGAGGAAGAACCGGGAGTGATCAGCGAAGTAGGGAGGGTGACAATCCCCCTACAATTTGAAGCATGTACAATATAACATAGGTCCCCTGATGAGACCCACTGTTGTGTACTTTGGGTTGCAAATCAAAGGCCATTATTAGATGCAATATGCTCAGGAAACCTGAACAGTAAAGAAATGTAGTATTGTAAGGACTGGATAGTGTGGCTTGAGTCAGTGGAATTCATGGGATGTCTAGACCAAATACATAGTGTCATCTGCAGTCAGAATATAATAATATGCTCTTATGGGAAAACAGGATCCATGTGAGGTAGGAATATACTCACCCTTTGGCTTGGGGAATCTGCCTGGGTAGTGATTTTAGCCTTGGCCAGAAACTCACAGGTGTGACAGGCCTCTTATGCCATTTCAGCATTCTCTTACCATAGTCACAGTCTATGTGCATAGGCCCAATTTAAGGTAGTGTCCAAATTTTCAAGGGCCATCCTATCATGAATTCAGAAAATGATTGGTCCTGAGACAGGACATGTATCCTAGGAAATAGACAACTCCCTGCAGGATATATGAGGTGCTTCAATAGTTACACAAGTAACATTGAGAATGTACCCAGCACCTGCAGGTGAGAAAAACAAGAACCAGTTTCTTCCAGCTAAGCTGATCCCTATGACCAAGACATGACCTTTAGCTTATTATAATATCATTATAATCTCATTTACTTTGTAGTTACTACAATTTCCATCATGCATCTGATGCCATGACAATTCCAGAGGACCCAAATAAAAAAGAAAAAGTGGAAAATGTTGGCTCCTGCCCAGGGGAGGAGATGACTAAACCATGTCAATGGGACGTCATCAATTCCTACCTAGGAGGGATAAACATCCTTGATGGTGATTTCTTCAGGGGTGACTTGTTCTGAGTTTGGCCTGCACTTTCCTCTCAAGCATGTATTACTTTCATTTTTAATAAATCACTGTCACTTTCCTGCATCTGTCTAGCTCTTGAATTCTTTCTTGCATGGAGACAAGAACCCAGTCACCACTGCTCCAGCTTGAGTCCTCTATCAGACATCCCCATGGGCCTCTGATGACAGTCCCACATCTGTTAGCTCTATGGCAAGATTCTTTCTTCTTTATGTTTAGTTGAGAAGATGGTCTGCTTACTGACAATGTGTCATTGGCCAAGAATAGGGGCTTCTTGGAAGCATCCACCTGGGTTACAAAGCAGATCTGGCTTTTATTCCAATGTTCCCTTTCCAGAGGGAGCTTGTTATCAGGTTCTCCAGAGGTCCAATCAAACAGCCAGCCTGTTAGTTATAGCCCAGGAATCAGCTTGGATTAAATCCTCCACATGCCCCATGACAATGTCCCTGTCTTGCCCTAATTCTCATCATGGCCAGAAGAGGGAAGACTAGCAAAGATAATTGGATGATTTATCAATACTAACAATATATTTAGCAGTGGATTCTCTCACAATCGAGCCTTGTAGGGTCATGACACTCACCGATGGTGAGGCTTAGGGAAGAGCCTGCGTGGTGTCAAGATCCTCTGCTTGACCAAACTTTACTCAGAATCTTTTGAACTTTCTTCTCACTGGGCCATGACTTTTAGGCTTCTGGTGTTCATCTCTGCATTGTCCAGTTTTAGCCAAAATCACACTGACTCAGGTTAGTGAAAATTTTCCACCACTGGTCTGACCACCCTCAATGTCTTATCACACTGACCTGCTTCCAGCAAAAATTGTGTTAGGTTAGTGTAGCAAAGAATTACCTTACCTCCTAGTACTTCTCTATTCACCAATCTCCCACCCTGCTCTTTAGCTACAAATCTCTAATTTCTTTATTATATTAAGAGTTCAGCCTGATTTTCCTCTACTATCGAACCTCATTGTAATAGCCTATCTAGAATAAAATTGTCCTTACCTTATGTCTTTAACAACTGAATACCTTTTTCCTTTAATGGTAGTGGTGGATTCATAATGCAGTGTATTCATTATCTGTGTTTTCCCCTCTTGATGCCAGAGATTGGGGAGGTGGGCATCACAGTCACCTGTGTACCAATATCTAAAATGACCAAGAAGTACAACTTTCTTTTATCTCTCTATTGAACTCTAAACTTGACAAAGAGCTTCTGGTTCCTTCTAAAGAGAGAGCATCTGGTTAACTCCTAGTCTTATTAATTTCTGAAAGCTGAGATGACTGAGCAAAAGCAGCAGGGCCCAGCCACCCACCACTAGGCCTATAGTTAAGAGAGGGGAAATAATTCCTAAGTGAGTCACAGGGAACCCCTAAGGATTTGAACACAAGTTTTCTGAGGCAGAGGGAGGGACTGGAAATCCAGTGGGGCATTGAAAGGCAGGCTGGTTTCAGCTGAGTCCAGGCTTGCCTGAGGTTATCCAGTTCCCTGAAGGGTGTGGCTGTGCTGCTGCTGCTGCTGCTTTTGCTGCTGCTGGTGAGGCTGAGGCTGCTGCTGCTATGGCTGTGGCTACTCCTGTTCTATTACCATGACAACAGTTGCTGGAGGCGTTTGTAGTAAGGCATTCAGACTGTGCAACTCTCACTAGCTTCAGCTAGATTACGTGCATTTATTACCTCTGGAGGGGATTGAATTAAGACCCTAAAATATCTTTAAGGCTTCTGGGCAAATGGATCCTAAAGGGCTTTACTCTCTCTTTCTCTATTCTTTTTTTTCTTCATCTGAAATTTTAACAGCTCACTGCACTGCAGGATATTTATCGAGGCCAGGGACCTGGGTAGAGTTACTCAGCTCACAGAAGCCTATTGGCCATTCTCATTATCAGAGAATCCTAAGCAGTGACTGGGGGAATGGCTTCCCAATCTTTTCTGAACCCCTCTGAGGTGAACAGATCCCCAGTAATCCCCACATTATGGTGTCCATACCTTTGTCCATCTAAGAATGTCTCCCTTAGAGTAGTTCTCTTTCTTCTGCTGGCTTTGAAGAACTAACAGCCATATTGTGAGCTTCCTATGGAAAGACCCACATAGCAAGGAACTTTGGAAGCTGATGATCTCAGTCCTATAAATGCAAGTAACTGAATTCTGCCAACAACTTAAGTCAGCTTGGACACAGGTCCTTCGCTACTGTCATTTGCATCCCAGCTGGTACCTCGAGTACATCCTAGTAAGACCATAAAGGAGAGAATCCAGCTAAACTGTACCCAGACTCCTGATCCACAGGAATTGAGACATAATAAATGCATGTTGTTTTAAGACTAAAATTTAAGCCTACCACTAAATTTGTGATAGTTTGCTACTTAGTAATTGAAAATTTATGCTATTTTGATCTAGCATGTTGAGTTCAAATAAAAAGGGGTCTATTAATTGCTAGATGATGAGAACAAAATTATTTTTATAATAATGTGATAGTTATTTTATGATTGGACAGAAAAACTTTAAAGACTGCTTCTTTACTCAAATTATCCTATGTCCTGAAAATAAAGCAAAGTTAGTTATTTTAAAATGAATGACTTCTTTCAAGTCAGAAAAGAAACCAAGACAAAATATTAATAGAAATGACTTTGGATCAGTGTGTACATGCTAGAAAATAACAGAATTTATTACATTCCATTATTTAATTTCCACATTACCCTATCAGGTAAGTTTCATCATTTTTTTTAATTTTATAAAAGAGAAATTGAATTCCATAGAAATTAGTTAATATGATAAGGGTCAGGAAGTGGCTTTATAACCATACAAAATTTGATGTGATTTTGGAGTTCAGCCTTTCATCCATTCAATTGCAATGCTTACCTTCTCTGTTAAAGGAAGGGGACATTTTCTTCATGTCATCTGTAATAGCATTCTGGTCATGAAGAAGCTCAGCATAACTATTTATTATCATAATCTACTCCTGTCTCATTTCTATCTGAGCACATCAAATTATATTTCATGGCACCTAGGGTGTTCCCTAATACCTACTAGAGTTCTCCTGCAGGTCAGTATTTCCTTACTCCCCATTCTGCCCCACATTCTTGGGAGTCAGGCTTCTGTTTCTCTGGGGTGTGGTACAGAGGGGAGAGGACAGCTGTTAGAGTAACACACACATGTACTACCCCTACCTCTCCCACTCACTAGCCTTGAGGCTACAGGAAAAATTTCTAACCATTTAGAAACTCTTTTAAACCTTTGCTATAAATTCCTCTATCTTATGATCTTCATAAATACTAACCAGTATAATATTAATGTGTATACATATATTTATACAACTAATTGCATGTGTGTATATGTGAGTATGAGTTTATATATATATACGTGTGTGTGTGTGTGTGTGTGTGTGTGTGTGTGTGTGTGTATTTATACCTTGATTCCCAAGCCATGCACTTTCATTTTCATCCAACAGGTCAAGATACTCATCTTTCTCTAAAGTCATGCAAATCTTAATTCAAATTATGTAGGGTTTTATAGCCTCACCTAATTTATAATGCACACTTCTCTAGAAACAATTTATATCTTTGCTATCCTAGGTAGTTTTATAATTCATCTTAAGTTTGAAAATATTTTTAAGTGTATAAGGTGGTAGACACAGCAATGTATTTAGGAGTTTCACCACAAGGACAAGGAATGAACTCCCAAAGTCTGTCTCTCATAAGGACAGCTGAGCATAGACATGACCCTCTCTACAGAACACATCATGAAATCACATACATTTTTGCCAAGGGGTTTTTGGATCTGAAAAATGAGAGTTAGGAGAGTAGTTATCATTTTATTGATGCAAAATCAAAGCAACATATGTGCACACACACACTACTGTTTCTCAGGACATTGACATAACTTACATTTTTCCCATAATAATAATAACAAATATTTATTCTTACAGATATGACTCTTAGATATGTGCTTTACATTTAATAAAATTTAGTTTCTCAAAGTGATCCCAGGAACCAGTTACAGTCTTTAACATCAATATTTATTTTAGGAAAATGAGATCAAAAGATGTTAAAGAACCCATTAAAGGCTACACAACTTGTAAGTGAATAGGCAAGATGGACCTCAAACTGATCACCAACAATCTACTCCTGGTAAATATTGTGTCTATGTATTTCCCACTTTAACTCTGTGGTAAACACAGGGTGCCATTGGTAAAGCCAAACACTCTGAAGGATACCTATGCACTATCCTAGATAATGTAGATGGGGTTGACAATTTTTTCTTTATTAATTAGGTTAAACAGCAGAGGAAATGTGAAAAAACAGAGATGTCAGAGGAGTTACAGCACTGTCATTTTTTCTATAGGAGTGATTAGATCTGCTTCCCTTGCAAATACAAATTAATAATAATAAACATTCTTTTCTAATGAAAACAAGGTATTAGGAAGAAAAAGCTTTAAGTTTCACTATATCAATATGTAAATAAAATATAAAAGACTTATGGGTTGAATTGTTTCCCCCCCAAATTCAGATGTTACAATTCTAACCCCAAAACATTAATTAGCATGCTACTTTCTTCAGACATAGAGTCTTTAAGATTATGTTTAATTAAGTTCTCATAATGTCATTAGGGTGGGCCCCATATCAATATGAGTGGTGTATTTACAAAAAGGGAACATTTGGACATACAGACACATGTAGTAGAAAGATTATGTGAATAGGCATAGGGAGAAGATAGACATCTACAAGCCAAAGAGAGAGACCAAGAACTGATCCTTTCCTCATGGCCATCAGTAGGAACCAATTCTGCTGACATTTTGATTTTGGATTTCTAGCTTTCAGAATAATGGGAAAATAAATTTCTGTGGTTTTAGTCAACCATTCTGTGTTACTCTTATGGATCCATAAAAATAATTACAAGGGTCATCAAGATGGCAGCATGAGAGGAGAACCTTGAAACCTCTCTCAGAAAATACAACAGATAAGAAACAAAAATCTGGGCAAAGAATCCCTAAGCGGTGCATAGCCTCAGCTGAGAGAAACACTCATCACAAAAAAATGCGTAAAGGTCAGAGAAAGTGAGGTGAGTAGGGGAGAGGGGAAGAGGGCAGACGGGGCTGGGGTTTGTGACTTAGAACCCAGCAGAAGAGGGAGTGAGCTGGGAACCTGGGAACACCGGCTGAAATACAGTGCAATCCTGGGCAGCTTGGAAGCAGAAAACTGACGATGGCAGAGGAACAGGGGGCTAAAGCAGAAGAAACCCTGGGTAACTTAGACCTTGAATATATGGCCTTGGGTAATTTAGGGCCTAAACAGAGGTGCCTTGAATGGTGCCTTACATGGCTCTGGGAAAACAAAGGCCACAGCTGGATCACACATGTGGGTACAAGTACGAGCCTGGAATAGCTCAGAGGCAAAAGCTGAGTGTCGCAGCAGCATCACCAACCCAGCCACGGGGTGGCTCTATGTGAGCTGGAGACTGAGAACCAGTGGTCATGGAAATGCTAACCAGGAAAGATCACAATCCTGGACAAGGTGCAGGTTCAGGAAAGGAGAGAAAGACAGACAGAAAGGTGCACATTTGCAATGAATCCTTTTGCTCTTGGCAGGCAGGTGAGATTGCATTGCAGCTAAAACCAGTGCCCAAGACAGTGTGTAATCTTGAGTCATGCAGCAGTTGCAACCAGCACTGCACTCACAGCCAGACAAAACCTATGGACACAAAACCTGGTGTCTTCCTCGGACTCTCTCCCAAGGCTCACCTCCCCAACACCACCTAAAGCCTACAGTCAGCCTCAATAAAAGAAACCACCATTACTCAGTGCCATAAAAAAGGTTACACTTGCTCTTTTCCCAACAAATCCTCCTCCCACCCTTCCAAACTAAAATTGGAAGGTGGGCTCAGGGAAACTATGATACACAGGTGAGGCAAACCCAGCCACAGGCAGCACTGGGAAAGCTGCAGGGCTCATGTAAGTGCTGACCAGGACATATCATGGTCCAGGGCAGGGTGCAGGATCAGGAGTAAAGAAAATAATGGACTCCAGGGTGTGCATTCACAGCAACCCTTTCAGCTCTTGGCAAGCAGATGAGGTTGGGTTGCAACTGAGACCAGTGCCCAGGACAGTGTGCATTCTTGGGTCATGCAGCACTTGCAATCAATACTGTCCTCACAGCCAGTTGAAACCAGTGAGCATGGAGCCTGATGGCTTCCCCTGGCTCTCTGTTGGGCCTTGCCTCCTCAGCTTCACCTGAAGTCTACAGTTGGCCACAGAGAGTGAGACCATTGTGGTGTGCCATCAACAAGGTTGCACCTGCTCTTTCCCCAGTAAACCCTGCCCCCACCCTTCCAGCTAAAACTGGCAGCGGGGCTCAGGGAAACTGCAATACACAGGCATGGCATACCTAGCCACAGGGAAGCCTTGAGCAAGCTGAAGACTGAGAGACAGGGCCCATGGAAACACTGACCAGGAAAGATCACAACCTCAGACAAGATGTGGCTTGGGAAAAGGGAAAAAGACAGACACAAAAGTGCACATCTGCAATGGTCCTTTCTGCTCTTGGTGGGTAGGTGAGATTGGGTTGCAGCTGAAATCAGTGCCCAGGACACTGCAATCTTGGGTGACACAAGAGTTACAATCAGCACTGCCCTCACAGCCAGGCAAAACCTGTGGGAAGGGAGGCTGGTGGCTTCTCCTGATTCTCTCCCAAGGCTCACCTGCCCAACTCCACCTAGAACCTGCAATCAGCCACAAAAAGGGAAACCACCATTATGTAGTGCCATAAAAAAGGCTAAACTGGCTGTTTTCCCAAGAAACCCCACCTCAACTCTTCAAGCTAAAACCGGCACTGGGGCTTAGGGAAACTACAATGCACAGGCACAGCAGCTCCAGCTTGCAATAGGATTCCAGAGGCATAGAATATCATTACTTACCGCATTCTCCCCTAAAAGAGGTGCACTAAGATTAAAGTACAGAAGCCCACATCCCAGGGATTATCCCAGTGTGAGAAGACTGAATAGACAAGAGAAAAATAATGTAAGACACAGCAGCGATACCAAGTGAGAAGTGCACAAAAGACCTCTTCATATTTGCCAGGAGAAAAGTGCTTATGCTCAGGAAAAGATCAATGAGTACTTTAGGGAACAGAGCTGCACTGAAAAAAAAAACAACAAAAGAATATTCTCCAGAGAAAGAACTGGAAGATATAAAATTTTATGATCTAAATGACACAGAATTCAAGCTGAAATTCTAAAAACACTCAGAACAAAGAAAATTTCTGGAGAACACAGAGGGATCTCAGAAAGGAAATCTGTGAACAAAAGGAATACTTTTAAAACGATAATTAAAACTATTAAAAAAAAGAAAGAGAAATTCTGGAGATAAATAATGCAATAAAAGAAATGAAAACAGAATTAGATAACATAGAAAGCAGGGCTGACCAAATGGAGGAAAGAATTAGTGATTTAAAAAATAGAAATATGGAATTGCTACAGAATAAAGAAGAGAAAGATTTGAGAGTCTCCAAGAGACACAACTCAAGGAGACTTGGGACAAGGACAAACATAAACTCAAAGTGAAAGGATAATAAACGATATTCCAAGCAAATGGCACTTAGAGGAAAACAGAAGTAGCCATTCTTATATCTGATAAAAAATACTTCAGGATAAAAAAAGGTAACAAGAGACAAAGATGGGTACTTTATAATGAGAAAGGGAACAATACAAGTAGTAGACATAACACTCATTATTATATGTACCTGCAATGAGAAATCACCAAAATTTACAAATCAACTACTAACAGATCTAAAAGGAGAAACTTACAAAAACACAATTATAGTAGAGGACCTAAACGTCCCCTTGAAAGCCATGGACAGATCATCCAAACAGAAAATATGTAAGGAAATATGAACTTTAAATGATACACTACAGCAATTGAACATAATAGACAGGACAATTCATCTGACAATGAAAGATTATACCTTCTTTTCTAGTGCACATGGAACATTCTCAAAGATAAATCATATGCTGGGACACAAAACTACCCTCAGCAAATTCCAGAAGATTGAAATCATTCCAAGTGTATTCTCAGACCACAAACCTTTGAAATTGGAAATCAACTGCAAAAACAAGGAAGAAGAAAACCCATATACTTGGAGATTAAACAACATGCTATTGAAAAATAACTGGATCAAAGAAAAAAAGAAGAGGAGGGAAAGCAAGATGACGACTGGAGAGGAGGTCCCTAAAGCCTCTCACAGAAAACACAATTGAATGGCCGCCCAGGAGCCAAGAGAGAGGACCCTGAGTGACAAAACGGCAGCTGAGAAATCCATGCATCACAAGAAAACACCTAAAGGTTGGAGGAAAAGGGGCGAAAGGGAGTGAGTTGAGGGAACAGAGATGGATTGCAACAGGACCCGATCGCTGCTGACTATCCAGGAGCAACACAGTGCATGGGATGGGGAAGGCCAAGAGGCGACAAGAGTAAAAGCCAGCAAAGTGAGAGAATGGTCGGAGATAATGGGGGAGCTGGACTGTGGAGCTGGGCTTTGGAGTGGCAAGATGGGGACGGAGCTTGAGAGCCAACCTCTGGAACTTTCGAGTGGTAAGAGAGCTGAGCGGGGACTCTGAAATGCAGAGACAACACCTTGGCTCCCAGTGCCCTTGCGGCCCACAGTGCAGGCATGCACAGCTCCTACACAGGCCTGCGGTTCCTGGTCCTGGCCCGCTGCATAGGTGAGCCAGCTGCCTCAGGTCAGGCCCACAGCTTTGGACTTGTGGTGTGTGCACCTGCTCACATGCCACTGGGTTGTACAAGCAGTGTGAGGCCGCAGACTGCCCCAACAGCTGGACGCTGAAGAAGGCCCAGGAAGTAAGGCGGATTTGATAGCATTCATCCCAGCCAGCAGGAGCAGCCTCGGCCCGCATCACCCAGCTTCTCTAGCATAGGACAGAAGGTGGAGCAGCCCAGGAGTGCCTTTTGTTGGCCTCTCCCCTTTCCTACAGCCTCCCCAACCAACTAACTAATGCAGGAAGTGGAGGGACCCTGATAGATGCGCACAGCCTCCAAACATAGCAGGAGAACAGAAATAAGAAATAAACAACCCTCCTCTCTCTCAAAACCTAAACCCAGTGCCACCTAGTGTCTGCCCTACAGCAAGACACTACACAATTACTAATCTGGGTTCCTGGATTCTGCTGAACCTAACGTCCTCATTGCAAACAGGAAGAACCCAGCAGACAGAATGAATTCCTTAAAAACTAAAAGTGCTCAGACAGAACATGAAATTTATCCAGAAGACAGATTCTTAGACCTAGAAGTTTCTGAACTAAGTGACAGGGAATTTAAAGTAGCCATTCTAAAGTCTCTGAGAGAAATGAAAACATACTGGCAGAACACCATACCTGAGATGAACGACATAAAAAAGATGAACGACATAAAAGGAACTCCGGGTACAAAAAAAAAAAAAAGCAATTGAACAAAGACATTCAAAACATAAGGAAGATTGAGATGGAAATGCGAGAGATAAATAATACAATAAAAGAAGTGAGAAATGAAATAACTGCCATAGGAAACAAGGCCAACCAGATGGAGGAAAGAATTAGTGATTTGAAGATCAGAACATGGAAACAGCTCAGAAAGAGGAAGAAAGAAAATATAGAACCAAAAGATTTGAAAGAACTCTGCAAGAACTATCTGACTCCATGAGACAAAACAACATCAGGATAGTAGGAATAGAAGAAGGGGTAGAGCATTCTACAGAGAGCATACTCAATTAAATAGTAGATGAGAACTTTCCAAAACTATGGAAAGATCTTTAACCCCAAGTTCAGGAAAAAAACAGGTCCCCTATATACCTGGACGCTAGCTGGTCATCTCCAAGACACATGGTACCAAAGATGTCCAAAACTAAAGACAAAGAAACAATTCTCAAGGCAGCCAGGGAAAAAAGAACTATAACCCTTAGAGGATAACGCATCAGGCTGGCATCAGATTTCTCAGCAGGAACTATGCAAGCCAGGAGCAAGTGGAATCAAATATTCAAAACTTTAAAAGAGAGAAACTTCCAGCCAAGAATAAATTATCCAGCAAAGTTATTTTTCAGATATGAGGGTGGAATAAAGACCTTGTCAGACACCCAGAAGCTGAGGGAATTTGCCAGCACAAGGCCAGCACTTCAAGAAATACTGAAGGAGGCTCTTCGACCTGAAACAAAACATCAGGAAAAACGGAACAAAGTTGCGGCAACAAGAAAAAAACAAAAATAAAACAAGAACAAACAAAGAAATAAGTAATGACCACAATAAATCCTCACATATCGATCATCACCCTAAATGTTAATGGACTGAACTCACCCAAAAAAATAGATGAGCGGACTGGATTAAAAAACAAAACCCATCCATATGTTGTCTCCAAGAGACACACCTCAGCCATAAGGACAAACACAGACTCAAGTGGAAAGATGGGAAACAATACTCCAAGCAAATGGTAACCAGAGAAAAGCAGGAGTTACCATACTGATATCTGATGAAATAAACTTCACGTTAAAAAAGATAGTAAAACACAAAGATGGACATTGCATAATAATAAAGACACAATCTAACAACAAGAAGATTTTAAACTAATTAATATATATGCTCCCAACCAGGATGCAGCAAAATATACAAAAAAACTACTAAGAGATTTGAAAGGAGAAATGGAGAAAAACACAATCACTGTGGGAGACTTAAACACTCCACTATGTTGGGGGAAGTGATTTTCTACCTCTAAAATATCCAGGATTCTGGCTGTTCTGTGCAATTTGAAGTTATCCAATGGAAGAATATGTGCATAGATTTAGCCTGTACAAATGAAGATCCCTTCATGAAACAAACAAAGCCTTTTACCCATCACACCCCACCTTCTTCTAAGACTTCACCCCTCTAAAACTGACCTTCAGGAGAGAAGACAAGATGGCGACTGGAGAGGAGGTTCCTAAAGCCTCTCCCAGAAAACACAATTGAACGGCTGTCCAGGAGCCAAGAAAGCGGACCCTGAGTGACAAACCGGCTGCTGAGAAATCCACAAATCGCAAGTAAACCTGAAGGCTGGCGAGAAAGGGGCGAGTCGGGGAGAGGGAAGGGAGCAGAGACGGAC
>PVJL010011515.1:0-42409 GCA_004026885.1 Lyroderma lyra | reverse complement strand
AGGGTGAGGAGTCTTGCGCCGACGTTGCGGGCTCCGAGCTTCTGTCAGGGAAGCCGAGCGTGCGGAGGCGACTGAGGAGGCGGGGAGTGGACAGTGGTTTAAGGAGCAATTGCTGACCTGCGGGGAGGAGGTCCGAGGCAGTGGGCAGACATGGTGATGGCGGCGAAAAAGGGCCCAGGGCCAGGTGGCGGGGTCGGCGGGGGAAAGGCGGAGGCCGAGGCGGCTTCGGAGATGTGGTGTCGCCGGGTGCGGGAGCTGGGCGGCTCTAGCCAGGCCGGGAATCGTCACTGCTTCGAGTGCGCCCAGCGCGGGGTCACCTACGTAGATATCACCGTGGGCAGCTTCGTTTGCACCACCTGCTCCGGCCTTCTGTGAGTGGAACGGCGCGGGGGGAGGACCGGAAAGGAGTGGCGGAGAGTCGGCGTGGTGGGCAGGGGGGACCCGGGGCGTAGGGACAGAGCCGAGATAGGGGACGCGGGGAGGCCTGGGAGGACGCGCCAGGTGTGGTGAGAGGGTCGTCTGCTGCAGAGGTGTCATGGAGAAGGGAAAGGGACAAGGGAGTCAAGGCACAGGGTTGGAGTTTCAGGGGAAGGAAGGACAGCGACAAGGAATGGAGAAACTCCCTGTAGGAGACGAGGAGAACCGAAAGTGGGGAAAATGGAAGGGAACTGATGGGAGGGGGTTAGAAATTTAAAAGGCCAGAGAATGACATACACTTTGAAAGGGAACTTAGTGTAGATAGAGGGCAAAAAGGAAAGAGGGCAAACTGGCCTCAAGAGGAAGGAGTACTTACCTTTTCTTCCTTTTGTCATGTGCCCATCCTGGAGTGTGAGATGGAGAAATCCAGTTAAAATAGGTAAACTAACCCAGTTTGACAGCACAGCGATAGTGACAGATAAAGAGCCCTGTTCCAGGTTCAGGTGCAGATCCTAATCTTGCAGGGCTTTGAAATACTACCCAGGACTAGTTATCTTTCAAATCCAAGAGATGAGAGTTGATGGGTTGTCCTGTTAGAGAGCTTAACTTTTCCAAAGGTTTGGGGATCTGGATGAGCTGTCCTAAGGGTAATCGTTTACATCTTTAAGCTCCTTGTTGCCATGGCTTGTTCCTGATAGTAGCATCTGGCAACTCTTTCTGGATTGGGAGTTGGGGGTTGTTGTTTAATCTGATATGCTACACTTGGCACTAGCACTGTATTTGGTCATGCCTGAGCTAATTTAGAATCACAGTTCTAGCCCAGATTTCTGGTTACATAGTAAGTTTCTTTTTCCCCTTAGGGAATTTTTTGGTTAGATGCATGATTAAGATCTGATATCAAGGGAGTTCCCTGGTGGTGTAGTGGCTAAGACTTCGGCGCTGTCAACGCTGTGGCCTGGGTTCAACTCCCAGCCAGGGAACTACCCACATTACAAAAAAAAAAAAAAAAAAATTTGATATCAAGCCTGTATCTCTAATTTTTATGTTTATCAAAGCGTTTATTGTGACTATTTTTTAGTATTGTTTTAATACATTGATTTATTCGGTTGGTTGTTGGCTTCATTTTTAACAAGGAACACTTTCCTTGTTTCTTCTTCACCTTTAGGAGCCAAGGAGGGAGCAATATAGTTCTTACTTGACAGATGGAAGAACAGAAGCAAAGAGAGGTTTAGTAATTTACCTAATGCCATATGGGGTTTACTGTTTTCAGCATTTGTTTGATACTAGTTATGATCATGGCAGACCAGAAATGAGGTTGCAAGTGTTCTAAGATACGGTTTCGGATTGTTTTTCTATTCACTTTTTAGCTCCTTTGCCAAACTTCTGTGTTCTGATCAACCTCACTTGTGTGCTGTGGACTTGACTTTGGTCTAATTAAAAACTAATGTGGCTTTTGGGACAATGATTTAGAAAGAACCCAAACAGAAATGTGTCAGAAGTTGAGATAGAGACTCAAATGAAGCAAAAGGATAGACTTGAGACAGGGATAGGTACTCTGAGGAAAGAAGGAGCCACGTATGGAAATATGAATAGTACCAAGTAGAATGAGAAGGCAGATTCCTGAAGACCTTGTTATGAAAAAGAAAATCTGATTATAGAGTCTGGAAAAGAGTAAAAGGAAACAGGGAGTTAAAATTAATGGTCTATCACAGTTTAGGTCCTAGGAAGAAAATGTTAAGAAGCAGTGTTAATTTAGTCCCATTGTTAGCTGTGATGGAACGAAAGATAAAACTGAGGAAATTGAAAATGCTGACATCATTATCATTATTTTATAGATCTTGGTTTAAAACAAGGGTGTCTAACCTTTTGGCTTCCCTGGGCCACATTGGAAGAAGAATCGTCTTGGGCCACACATAAAACACGCTAACACTAACGATAGCTGATGAGTTTTAAAAGGTCCGTGTATAATTTTCGTAATGTTTTAAGCAAGTTTATGAATTTGTATTGGGCCAAAATCAAAGCCATCCTGGGCTGCAGGTTGGACAAGCCTGGTTTAAAGTATCCCATAGATAACATTTCCCTTCTATGATAAATATCCTTCCATCAGGTCAGAAGGAGGGCCAAGGAATCTGGGACGCATTAAAAACCTGGTTTCTTTTGCTAGAATTTTAACTCCTTAAATAGCAGTGCACAATTTGCAGAACTTTACCACTTTTCCCTGTGGTCATTACTGTTAATCCCATTAATGAAAAGTCAAACACCTGTGATCTGGAGCGACACTGGGTGGAGGTGACTGTGACCTAAGGATTAATTAATAGAAGTACCCCATGAGGCCTGGCTCTGTCTAGGATGTATGTACCTCAGACTAGGGCCTTACCTTTTTAGGAACCTAAGTTCCAATGGGAACAAGTGGTAGGAATCTACCAGCTTTTTTTTTAAGTTTCAGAGGATTCTAAAAAGGACATTTTTGCTCAGTATTTTTGTGAAGTATTATGAGAATCACACATAGTGATTCTTGAGGTAGTAGACTCCAGGGAACTCATTTTGGTGGTTGGGAAATGGGAAGCTAGGCCAACCCTTTGTTAGAGCAGGAAATGAGAGTAGAGTGAAGGATCAAGAAGAGTCTGAGCCAATAAATGAAGCTGAAATGAGTGCATGTTGAAATTATAAGGCGAAAAATATCAGAACAAACTCTACAAGAAAGCTATAGTTTCCCTGACTGCCTTTCTGTCTGAGTTCTGGTGGTAGTTCTCATTTGCTAATTTGAGTTCTAATGGACTAGAGCAAGGTACATTCTCACTCTCTCTTTTTTAAAGGTGTCTTAACAAAGTAGTACCTGTGTCCTTTGATGTATGGTGGGAAGGGCTGGGAGCTGGCAAGTGGGCCATACACAGAATGTGTGAGGTGAGGCATGCTTATTGCAGGCTGCAGAGTGAGGGAGCACACACAATCCTGCAGGCAATGGAGAGGCATGGCTCCACAGTGACACATACACCAGTTAACATCTTAAATCCACATAGTTGATTACTCATAGATTAGGATTTTGTGGTACCAGGAAGTGAACACTGTGGTAGGCCAATAGCCTGCACACACATTAAGTCAGTCAACAAATATTTATTTTGTTTTGTTTGTGTTTTTTTTTTTTGGTTTGTTGTTTTTTTTTTTTTTTTTGTATGTGGGTAGTTCCCTGGCCAGGAATCGAATCCAGGCCACAGCGCTGACAGCGCCAGCGCCGAAACCTTAAGCCACTACACTACCAGGGAACTCCAAAAAATACTTATTGAGTGTCTATCAAGCCTCAGACACTGTTATAGGCACTGGAAATACTGGAGCTAGTCAACAAAACTGACAAAGTACCCATCTTCATATAGCTTACATCCCAGTGTAGGCCATGGACTCTAAATAAATTATTAAATACATAATTGCAGGTAGGGATAAATGAATAGAGTAAAATAAAGCTCAGCATGGTTTAGAGAGTGGTGGAAACTATATTGAGGTATGATGATGAAAAGAGAAAAAATACTCTGTTAAAATGAAGAGGATATTAGTGTGGGGTGGGGTAGGGGAGCTGAAGTACCAAAGTTAGCCCATAGGCAGAAAAAGGAAACAACAGGTTTGGCTTTGTATTTTGAAAGCTGTTTTCTGTTGAGTGTGTTACAAACACATCTGCTTCTTTAGGGGATGGAGTATTCTGGGGGCAGTGAGAATAATTACCAGAGTTCCCAGCTGGCTGGATTGGCTGATGTGGTAAAGTTGACTGTTCCAGCCAAAGATGAATTTCCCAAGATCTGAAGAAAAATTCAGATTTTAATATTGGTAGGTGGGTATAACTATGCCTTCATTTCTGCATATGTGAGCTCATTCTCCCTCTTTTTAAATAAGGAACACTTCTCAGCTGTAGCAAAAACCCACAGTGTTGGTGTGAAGGCTTGAGCAAGAGGCTTAGTTTCTGCCGTTTCTAAATTTACATACATGCAGCCACAATTATAGGTCCCAAATTTGACCTAGTTTTTATTCATTTGGTTTTCTTCCAATACCTAATTTCCTTAACCTGGATATAGATCCTTTTAATTTGCCCAATATATACCATATATATGCTTGTTTAGTTATATTTCTAACCCTTCTATTAGAGGACAAATCTGCCATTTGAAGCTAGATTGAGGTAAAAATTGCTGCTAAAAAGGATTTATTTCCAAAGCAGTGCCTTAAATGTCCTTTCTTGTTCTGATTTTCTTGCATGCCTCATGAATAAACCACTTTTCATTAAAAAGAAAACAGATATTGAGGCCTGAGGTCTCACTAATATCAGGCATGGGCACTACCTGTAACACCAAATTTTTTTCAGCAAAGTATATGATATGCTTCCCTGACCTGGCTGTTTGGATCCATCCTTTCTTTAATCCATCTTCCTTCAGGTTTCAGTAGTGGATACTTGTCTCCTCTATTTCTGCACAACTTTACACTGATGATGGGGTTAAGTCAGAATTAAGGTGGACAGAGCTTTGGCTTGGGCATCAAGAGAATGTGCTTGACAGCTCTTTATTTATGATAGGTTCCTACCCTTTTTGTCCCTTAATTTCTCTGTCTGGCTTGCTCAGTAGCGGCTCCTTATTGAAGCATTTTTATCTCCATGAGGGAAAGGTGTAGTGTGTTATTCAATAATTCAGTACTTTTCCATCTGTCTGGGTTGGAGAGGTAGACATGTACCTTGCCCTTATTTTAGTCCCATCCCTCCATTCCCTCCCACTTCACCCTTTCTATGCACCTCTGCTGGGCAGGGGTGGATAGTCTCATAAATTATAGACTTAAGCACTTTATCATATGGTGCTACTGGACAACTTGAAAAGCCCCTAAGAAAATAATAAATTAACCAAAGGGATGAAAAGAAAGGGAAAAAATTGTTAAAGGATTGACCTTAAGCCTGAAGAGGAGAGCAGCTAGTAATATCAGGATTCTACATAGAGGACAGCTGTTTATCGTTGTCACTGAGGAACAACAACAGGAAATGGTTTGAAGCAGGGGAATTTAGATAAGAAGAAGTTTCCTAAAATTAGTGATATTGACCCTAGAGCAGTGTAATAGGGGAACCTTCCTATTAGGAACTATTAGATTCTCTAATAGGAGCTCTTCTTGGTGATATCTGAGTGCAAGGTAAGAACTAAACTGGTTAACTGAACCCAGCTCAGAGACAGAGGAATGGAATCCCAGGAGCAAAGAAACACAATCTGGGGTGTATGAATTTGAACACAAATATTCAGAGGTAAGGAATTCCCCAGTTCAGATTTGACACAAATGAAAGAACTTGGGTGCTGGGTGGAACTGTTTTTTTCCATTATTGACCTGGCAGAACCTTCTTATCTTAGCAGCTGAGCAGGTTTGAGGCTTTCATGAAGCAAGATAGAAGCAAAATATGGGCAACTTTGAGGGTGATGATCACAGAGAAACAAAAGACATGGTATTTGTAGAAATAATAAGGTGCTTAATAGTGGGGGTGGAGAGAAAGGCTAAGAGAGAGAATTGGGCAGACTTTAGGATCTCTGCAAGTTACTTGCCAAGTAATTCAGAGTACTTCAAAGAGTGATTCAGAGTACTTCAAATGTTGCTTAGCTGCATTTCTGTGAAAAAGAAACTGAAATTTAAAAAGACATCATGACTGAGCTGGAGGCTTGCGTCATAATAATTTACTTGCTGTCATTTGGAAAAACTTGTAGTACTATTCTGGACAAATAAATGTATCTCTATATTTCCCCAGCACCTCCTGGTTAGAAATAACAGAGTGGATTTGCTGTGATATCTGAGGGGCAGTACCTCCTCCTAGCTCTTACTTCTTTTGGATAGAACCTGAGATTAATTTGGGGAGACTAGGTGTAAGTTGGAGTCAGGTCTTTTTAATTTCAGGCTAATGACTCACATCTGGCCCTTTGTAGGTCCCTGCTGTGTACACAATGGAAAGCTACACTCCCAGACCACTTGATGTCAGCTACTGGAGGGAGGGACTCTTTTTTCTAAATTGCGTCTCTTAGCCAGCAATGGCCTTCTATGATTCAGAAACTTTCTCTGACTCATAAGCCCTGTAACTAGGCCTTCTTTCTGGTCTGCAGAGTGTTGGGTTGCCTTGTAGAGAATTCTCTCTTCCCCCAAACTGTGGCCTTGGTTATAGTACGTAATTCAGTCTGCAGAAATCAAGGTCAAAGCAATGCTTTTTATACTGTGCTCTGGAAATATCCTGTTCTGTCAGATTCATTTGGCCCAAAGCACCTAAATCACTTATTTTCTCTGTCTTCCCCTCATCCTGTCACATTACCCTTGCCCTCCTCACACACACACACGCACACACAAACCCAAAAAAACAAACAAAGAAAACCCCTTCAGTTCAACCTCAACCAAAGGAAGTTCTGTTGTTCTAAATATCCCCCCTAGATTGATGTGTGGGTCAAGTCCCTGCCCCTTCCCCTACAAGGAAACATACCTCTCTGTTTATACTCTGCTAACAGTTCCTGGTTGTCCTTTCCAGAAATGTCAATGACCTTTTTGTGATAGGCTTAGAATCTGTTTTTCTAGTGTAAACATGATACGTTTTTACTTTCTCCATGACCATTTCTCTTCCTTCCTCCACTTGCTGCCACTGCTCTATCCTGATGCTGCATTCTTCCGATTGGGCTGTGTGCCTAAATGGGTCCTTATAAGCCAGTGGTGATCAAGGACTGGATTGTATAATTTTTATATCCCCCAAAGTGCCTACCACAGAGCCTTGTGTTTTGGCAAAGTAAATATTTGTTAGTAGGGAGGTGAAGAGGACCGGGATCACAGGGACAGAGAGATCTGCTCTGGCTAGACCTCAGAAAGGTCTGGCATTGAAAGGGGGAAGGGCCTAGTAGTTAAGGTGAAAAAGGGGAAGGGAAGGAGTACAGAAGCAGGCTGTCCTGACTTAAAAACAAAACAAAATCCAGCCATTAGTAAGTAAGAGAGGCTTTAGGAGAGAAAACTGGAATATCTCTGAAAGTGATCAGAAGAGAGCCTTCAGGGCAGATCAAGTTTCAGAGCTACTGTTTGACATGTAGTAACAAATAACAAAGCCTCTTGGTTTTCCCTGCTCTTATCTTTCCTGGGAGCATCAATCCTCTTTTGATACTGTTTGTTTTTTAAAGGAGTATTTTGAGACCCTTTACTTAAAAATCTAGGAATTGCTAGAAACGTCCTCATTTGTAGCCTCAAGTGTCCTGTCCTTTGTTAGAATCCATAATCAATAATTTATCATTCAAAAGGCACCTGCCCTTTACTATTCACTCTGTACTGTGTCACCTGTCCCCAGTCCCTGCCACCTTCACTTACACTAACCTATAACCGCCGTCATTGACTGGGACACCTTTATTCTGTGTGTTCACCTATAAGCATGAATATGTGTTTTCCTCACCTTTTTCTTGGAATTTCCAGTTGGCATATTTTGTTATCTCTTTCTTCTCCTTTTGCTTTCTTGAGGGCATCAACCAGGACCCTATTCTAGAATTATAGTACTTTTATTTTCACATCTTGATTCACTCATTTTTTCTGGGGTAGTAAAAGTCTGAAGAGGCTTCATCAATTCAGGCTGTCTTTCCTGCATGTGCCTATCGTCTTTCACTCCTGGTCCCAGGGTCTAGTTTATTTATTTTGGGTCAGCCCATTTTATTTTAATCTGATGAGGGCAATAGGTCTAAACCAGAGTCAAACTTAAGGTATAAGAAAAAAGGGAACCTATGAAACCCTGCCTGGCTTAGCTCCAAGTTTCCCCTGTTAGAACACTCTGGAGGGCAGTTGAAGGAGGTGGCAAGAAAGCCTTCTTCTGCTCTGCTTTAGTCTCTACAGGGCTTCTGTGGATAGAGCTGAACTTCCAGGGTGTAAACAGAACATAGAGAGCTGGCACAAAATCATCGCTACAGGATATATGTTCCTGACTCATGCCAATCTCATATCTCCTTGTTGAACCTGACTTCCCTGCTGCTTCAATGAGAAAGTAGAGAATATTTCTTTTCCCAAAGATCTCTCCCTGAAAGAGAGGGACGCTCTCCATCTCTACCACCATGCCAGCCCTCTGTGTAGACAAGAGGAGGGACAGCCAGCCAAGGGACTCTGTTTTTTGTTTCCAAATCTTATCTTTTTTTAGTATTATCAGGAATAGTCATGGACCTTCATTTTTGCCTTCCCTCTTCATGAGGGATTTGTGTCTCATGGGCTGTGGGACCTTGAAGTCTATTAATAAAACAATGATAAAACAGGAAATGGTAAGTGGTGGCATATCTGAGTTCCCACAAGTACCCCCTCAGCCTGAAGGCTAAACACTGAACTGTTGGAGTCTGTGTGAAGGTAGATAAGGTTGCTGGGTGGGCAATCTCCACCTTCTTCTCCACAATGACTGGGATCCCAATGTATTCCTGACTTTCTCATCCCTGTCTCCTATTAGAAGCCTCCAAAACATTCTTGCTTTCCTTCTTTCCTTGAATTAGGAAGTAGCTTCAGGCAGGGAGTTCTACCCAAGCTTAATTTATGTGCTGTTTTATCCTTTCTTCCTTCTCCTCCTCCCATAAACAGTTCTGCAGTGCTAACTGCATTATATTTCTCTTTTCTTTTTTCTCTCCCACAGGAGAGGTCTGAACCCCCCTCATAGAGTCAAGTCCATCTCCATGACAACTTTCACTGAGTCTGAAGTAGTATTCCTGCAATCCCGTGGAAACGAGGTGAACTACCACTGATGGAATGCTATAGGCTGTAGTTACCTTATCTGCTGGGGAGTTTTGCCTCAAAATTATAGAAAAACCCTATAGTTTTATATTTTGGTCGAATGCCGCTTTTTAGTATGTAAGATATCTTATGTATATTTTTACACAGTCTTAGTTATACAAATTGTGGTTTATCTGGGCCTTTTGTTGGAAGAATCAGGGAAAGGAACAAAATCTCTGCAGGAGTTTCCCTCTGTGCACTTGAGGGGGAAAAATGGGTAGAGCTCCACCTTGATGAGCATTTATAGTTGACCAAGCTGGCCCCTCTGAGTAAGATCTCCAGGAGCTGACTTGAGCCTCAGCAACCCAGATTTAAGTCCATGTCATTCACTTGAAAATGAGTTAAACTCCATTCTCAGCTAAATCTGCTGGTGGGAAGATACTATTCTTGGTGTTAGCAGTACACCTAGCTTACGGGTGATTGGCTTACTTAGAGCATATTCTTACTGGAAGCCACAGCTCTGCTCTGAAAATTGTCACTGGCCCCACCTCCATCCAAATTTAATTCCCCATAATTCTCATGGCTATTTTCTTTTATAAGGTGTGTCACAATATGTAATTATAAATTTATTTTTATTGATCTAAAACATGACCTCCCCATTAGATGACAACTCTATGAGGACAGGGTTCAATGTCTGTTGTAGGTATACCCATATCTTCACACTGTGCCCTTTATCAATAAATACTTATTGATGAATAAATTGGAAGTAGTATCATTCCCATTGCATCTTTCTACCCCCAATTCCTCTGTCACCTAACTCCATTTCTTTAGGTTTGCAGGAAGATTTGGCTGGGTCTTTTTGATGCTCGGACATCTTTAATACCAGATTCCAGGGATCCTCAGAAGGTGAAGGAATTTCTCCAGGAAAAATATGAGAAGAAAAGATGGTAAGGAGGAAGAAAGAGATTACTAGGAGATACGTGTCCAAGACATACTTCATCTGACAGACAGTCCAGTTCCCAGAGTTGAATTGGGGCTTCTCTCAAAAGCTAGACTTGGGTTGAGTTTGTTCCACTCAGATTCAGTTAGGGCTAAATTCTGACTTCAAAATAATAAAACTACATAAAAGGACAACTTTCTCTCAGTCTCTAAGCTTGCAGATTTGATGTCCCCTCTTTTGGGGAGACAGTAGACTGACTGGAGGGGGAACAAGGCCTTTAGGAGTGTGGGTTAGTTTTTATAGCCCAGCCAATCTCATATATGGAGAGAGGTGGCTGGAAGCCCATATCCTATGTAGTTTTATGCTTTTAGCCCATTGCTTCATTCATGATTTGTATGTTTTCCTCTTCACGAAAACAGCATCTCTGTTTTCCCTTGCCTTTTCTCTCTCCAAGGGTCATTTATTATTGTTTGATTTCTGGGGAATGTGCATTTTGGGGGACAACCATCGGGTGGAGAAGAGAATGCAGAGGGCAAGGAGACTGATGTGAATGAAACAGCATTTTGGAGTTCCTATTGGGAATGTCCTCAGGAAAAGGAAGATCCTTCCAAAGTAGAGGCCGCACACACTATAGTAGGAGGGGTTATATCAGAAGTAGCAGGAGCTGGCAAGAGAGGTTGTGAGCATTTAGAAGATGAGGTGGCAGAAATTTTTTCTATGGGACTGAGAAGGAGAAATCTAAAGAAATGCCCAGGAAATAAAATGGGAAGACCTTGAGTAGGAAGTTGGAAAACAGGATCATCTGTCCATCAGCATTATTGCACGTGTTATTACTTAAAACCCAGATGGTGTCAGAAAGAGGAGGGAATAATAGGCACAAGCCAGAGCAAACTGAACATTCCTGCAGAAAAAAATGAGCATCTGACAGTAAAGGGGAAGCTCAAGATAGGCAGAGCTTTGTTACATTACTAAATTTGCTTCAATTCAAGAAAGAGAATTATTATAGTAGGGAAAAAAGAAAGGATTTTGACCGCTATAACCTGTGTTTTCCCAAGCACCTATGCTGAGCATGGTCCAAGGTTTTACCCCACTCTTTTCAGCCTAACTATTCTTTCTTGAAGGTATGTCCCCCCTGACCAAGTCAAGGGGCCTGCTTATACCAAGGGCAGTGCCTCCACCCCTGTCCAGGGCTCCATCCCAGAAGGAAAACCCCTGCGGACACTTCTGGGGGATCCTGTGCCATCTCTCTCAGCTGCTGCCTCCACCTCCAGCCAGGTAACTCTGAGATCTGCCCTTCAGGATTATTTGGGGATTTGGGAGACAGGAGTGTCAGTTTTCTAAATCCAATCTCCTGGACTTAGCAGATAACAGTTCAGGAGCTATGAGTTGGTTCTCAGCCCTGCTGTTACCTATGTCTTGCATCTGTCACCTTGGACTCGTATCTTTTGGAAGAAAGAACCCAACAGGAAGTGGTATTTAGGGAAGTCAGAGTATGAACTCCAAACCTGAATTCCTCCAAGGAAACCAGAAGGGGCCGGGACTCTGCTTCAAGTACCTGGGAAAGATGAGGAGGTAACAAACAGCTCCAGGGGTACTGTTGGGCAACATCCCTGTGTATGTCAGGGTTACCTTGACTAATATGCTCTAAAATGTGTGGTTCTGGGAGCTGGTGTACTGAGAAGACAGAGGAACTAGGTATGAGAGAGGGTAAGGCAACTTCTGCCCAGGAATCCTCTCATTTGAGGCAGTTTCTCAATCTCTTCTCTCTACTTGCTTGTCTTGAGGCAGCCTGGGGAGCCCTGCAGGGGCTGGGTCATGTCTGGGATTCCAAGTGCTATATGTAATGCCTTCTCCTCCAAGTCTGTCAGTCAGTCTCAGGCTCGGACATCCCAGCCCCGGAGTACTCAGCCACCTCCCCACTCCTCAGTCAAGAAAGCCAGTACTGACCTGCTGGCTGACATTGGCGGAGACCCCTTTGCTGCTCCCCAGGCAGTACCAGCATTTGCTGCATTCCCAGCCTTTGGGGGTAAGTGGAACTTGGCATGAGACCCTTTCTACAACATTTGTATCCATAACACAAGGAATTCACTCCCTTGGGGTGACCAAGTTTCATTTGGCCCTAGCTCTCTTCACAAGAATGAATGTGATGGGAAGCTTGGGGTCAAATGGGTACAGCAGGCATTATGTTTGGGAGTTGGGGGCTCCTAGCACTTTCTTTTAGAACACTGGAAATTACCATTTTATTACTTTCTCTATTAAATTGGGGGCAGGGTATTATCTTGTGTCCCATTTCCCCTACCCTCTTCCTAAAGATCAGCAGTAGTCAAAAACAGTGTATTGAATAAAGCAGTATCTAATTTTCCTGTTTCCTTTTCAAGCCCCTTCCGACCCCTACCCCCAAAATAGTTTTTTTCCCCACATGATTTTACTCAAACTAGGCCCTGACAAAAATATTAATGCCTCATGGAGTAAGGATAAAGGTGGTGGGGAGTGAACTTACAGGCCTCTGAGATTCCCATTTCTCCAACATGTGACTGGCTCTCTGCTCCAGGCCCCTGCCATTTCCCTCTGAAGAGGACCGTGTGGAAAGGCAGATGTCCCATCAAGTGGCCTTTGGCCTTTAGAATTAGTATGTATCATGTAGATTAATATATATTTTATATGTAACCTTTATATTCCCTTTACCTATAGGCCAAACACCTTCCCATGGGGGCTTTGCCAACTTCGATGCCTTTGGCAGTAGCCCCAGCTCTTCTGCATTTGGAAGCATTCCTCTAGCTGGCCAGGCCCCATTCCAGGCCCAGCCAGCACCCACAGGTAAACTCTGCCCCACCAGTTTCCTTTCTCTCTTGCAATTGCATCCAGCTGTCCACATCCATTCATCACCCTTCATCCACATCTGCACCAACCTAAAGAACTATGCTAAGGAGACAAAGAGAAGAAGCTCAAGGAAAGGATGAGAGGAGTCTGACGAGATTCTTGTGAGCAAGAAGGGGCTCTACTGTCCTATTTTTTTTCCGAGAAGGAAAATGGCTAAAATTTCAGCAGGAACTGTGCAGGTTGTGCTCTGGGAGATTTCTGACTGGGAAGTATGGGAGACTTGAGTCCTACAAAAATTGAGAAAGGAAAAAAAAAAATTGAGAAAGGACATGACTTCTTCTCTAGACTGTTCTGATTATCTGTGTTACAAAGTACCCAAAGGGCAAAAGCTAGGTCAAAGTCTGAGGCAGTCTCCAGAAGCCCTCACCCATCACTCTTAGAGCAGTTTATGTTACACAGTTCAGAGTCTGAAGGCCGCCTTCAAGCATTCAGCTCCTCCCTAAGTGCCCAGCTATTGAGTCTTCAGAGCCTTTAGACTGCCCCTCTTCCTCTGGACATCATAAAATGCAGGAGAGCAGTTGGAGCACTATACAGACCAGATGTATAAGAAAAGCCAGTGACTTATGCTCTCTCTTTCTCCCTTCCCCATCTACCCCTCCTTTCCCTTCTCCACCCTCACTGCCAGCCAGTCGGATGCTAACTGGAAGTTACAGCTTTGGTAAGTTATTCTGCCCACCCCATAGCCTATGGAAGGCAGGAACCTACTTCAGGTCCTCTGATCCTGGAGTTTTGAGATTTGGAAGGAACATTTCAAATTTAGTCATTTTACAGATGAGGCAGTTTGGCAGTTTCCTTAATCATGCAATCCAGAGTGGCAGAGCTCGACCCAAGGCCCAGACTTTCTGACCCTTGTCCTTCCCATAGCCTTCCCACTGAGCCACCATGAACTGGCTACTTGCTTTGTTTTATTTTAATATTTTTGAATGAATATTTTATAATGATAAAAGTTAACAAAAGAAGTACTCATAAAGTAACTGACAGGGTAGCCTTGAAATTCATAAAATAAAAACTATTAGATACAATGAAAATCTAATAAACCAACAGAGAGGGAGACCATAATAGACTCACAAGATTAACAGATAAAGTAGATGGACAAGGAAGTCGTCGACCATTTGAGTAACACTTTAATAAAGTTTGATCTAATAAATATAAGTAGATCTTTGTAACCAAAAGACAGACTGTATAGTATTTTCAAACATATAATTGTTTTATAATTTGACCATATAGTGGGAAACAAAATCACCATAAATTCTAACAAATGGAAAGTACAAAGGTCATAGTCTGTATGACAAAAGATGTCATATGGCATAGTCTGTGAAACAAAACTTAAAGGTATGAAATAGGGAGAAAATACTTTCAACATAGAAAACAGACAAAAAAGCTAATAGCCATAATGTTTTTTTTTAAACACCTATAAATAAGAAAGAATAGAATGGACAAAGGATACAAATAATACCCACAAAAAAATTATGAAAATATCTTCAACCTGACTAATCAGGGAAAATACGTATTAGGTTAAGATAATCATTTCGCACATTATATTCACAAAAAATTTTAAAGATTGATAATGGCCAATATCATGTGGGGAAAAGGGCCTTTTGTGCACTGTTGATAAGAATGTATAGGGATATTCAATTTAGCAAGAGGGAAGTGTTTTTGGGAATGGGAGCTCCAAAGGAAACAGCCTGTGCAAGGTTGTTATAAATTGGTCTGTTCAGAAATAGTCCTAGCAAACTGTTTGTTTTATTAAAGAATGTAAAGGAGAGGAAGAAGGCTCGTGCCCATTATTAGCCCTGGAGCCATCCCCAGTTAAGCCTGGGATGAACCTTTTGTATAGCTTTTATGATGTACAAATAAATGTATATGAGGGCTGTCCAGAGAGTATCCAGCATGTAATATGAAAAGTAGAGGCATTTATGGATTTTTTTCTGGACAGGCCTACTATAATGTATAATGATGACCATCTCTAAAAGCAGAGTCTGCAGCCATATCCACAGCCAGCTAACATTTATGAGGCTCTTGCCATTGCTAGGAGCATCCATGGATTATCTCCAGGAGGAAGGAAAGATACCCCATCTTGCAGTTGAAACTGGCTCAACTTGATCAGTGACTTGGCCAAAACTGAAAAGCTGATAAGTGGCAGATTCCATTCACTTTGCATCCTGCCGTGATCATGAGGTTGTTTCTGTGAATGTGATACCAAGAGCTATTGGGTTTGCAGTAGGGAGATTCTGGTGAGAGGTGGGTGTCTCTTCTGACAAGCCTAGCTGTATTTTTATATTTCTGAGGGGGAGTATGGAGAAGGGAGGTTTCTAAAAGTGCAGTATCCCCCTGCAACTGTTATAAGGCATGTGTACAAATACAGCTTCCTGGAGTGAGACTCTGGAAGTGTATAAGAAGCAAACTCAAGCACAGGTACTCCTGAGGAGGCCTCCTTCCTGAGAATGTGCTGTCTGTGAGGGCACCCATCCCACCTGAACAAGGCAGGCTCTGCCCTCTGGTGTCCACAAGGAGACACACAGCATTGCCTGCAGATGGGAGGACAGCCCTTCTCCCAGCCTGGGGAGGACAGAGGACCTGGTCCTCACGAGGGGAGCTCCCTGACATGAAGGCCTAGAGCAGGACTGAAAAGTCTGATCTAAGTGAGGACAGGGAGCTGTGTTCACTCAGAAATTCTATGTATCCCGAGTCAGGCAGGCGAAGGGCCTGGGGTTGGAGAATCAGAAGATTCAACACCTCCCTGCAGACTTAACCAGCCTTCCTCACAGCCAGTGGAGTGGAGAGGTTTGAAGACCCAAGTATGTGCAGTAGCATTATAGCCTAGCAGTTTTTCCTCTAGGAAGTCCAGGGGTTGAGGAGGGAGAGTCACCAAGAAGAGCACTGTCCGTTAAGTGCTGATGTGCTAAAAGCAGCCCATCTGTGGAACCTTGCAGCAGGCAGGCATTGGGCAACTGTATTCCCTGCTGGAGTCTCAGCCTCTCCAAGATAGAGCCTGGTCACGGTTCTGTGCCTAGCACAGAACCCTTTAAAAAGGGTTTTGGAGAAATACAGCCTAAGCCTTTAGAAAAGAAAGAGCCTGGAGATTCAAATTACAGTTTTGGGCATTCAGAAAAAAGCCCAAAACTTTACTGACAAGAAACCAGGCTGAGGTTTGAAGGGGTCAGGGAGCTATGTGGATTTGAGAGCCAGCCTGGTTTTGCCATTAGAGGAAAAACTGCTAGGCTATAATGCTACTGCACATACTTGGGTCTTCAAACCTCTCCACTCCACTGGCTGTGAAGAAGGCTGGTTAAGTCTGCAGGGTGGTGTTGAATCTTCTGATTCTTTATCTTTTCCTTTCCCTTCTTCCTCTTGTCTGAGAGGAAAAGTATCTCCCATTGTGAAGGATAACCCCCCACCCTTCCCCACTTTCTGCAGGGTTTTGTCCCATCAGCTTCCTTATTTGAATTTTACCTCCGTGTTTTCCACCTCTGCTGGCATATTCCCTTTTTCTCACAAATACATTTAAAGTTGCCCATCCTACAAAATGTTTCCACATCCTTCCTCATGCTAGTCCCTTGTCTCATCACCCCTCCAAAGCTATACCTCTGGGAAGCGGAGTCGAGGGCCTACACTTATTTTTTATTGTCCTGTTTTCTCATTTTTTTTACACATTTTATGGCAATAATACACATACTGTTCTGCACCTTGATTTTTAAAAACTTAATGGTACTGTTAGATCTTTTTTTATCAGTACATTAAGAGCTTCCTCATTTTTTATAGCTCCATAATAATCCAATATATATACACACACACCATAATTTAGTTAATCAATCCCCTGTTGATGAGTATATAGGATGATTCAATCTTCTGCTGCCAAACAGTGCTGCAGTTAATAACCCTGTGTGTCATGTTTTGCACTTGCTAGTTATATCTGTAAGAAAATTCCTGGCTATGGAATTGGTCTAGTGGGGACACAGTTGATACAGAAATACAAATACACCACTACAGTGTCCAGTGCTATGAAGGAAAATAACAAGGTGCTATGAGAGGAAAACCAGGATCAAATTCACATTAGTGTCTCAGGAAAGGCTCATTGAAAGACATGGTTATCTTAAGCCTGAAGGCCAAGTGGGAGTTAGCTGGCCAAGGCCATGGGTAGGGTCTCTTGTTTAAGGCAGAGCTAGAGCCAGTTGAAAGGCCAGAGCTGAGGGTCCAAGAGGGTCTTGTTCACTGTGTTCACCATCTGAGCCAGCCATCAGGTTTCCTTTGAGACTTCTCTGACCCTGGAAATCATATCTTAAATCATAGGTTATGATAATACTTCACATTTGTGTTAATGCTTTACAGATTTCAGAACACTTACATCAGAGGGTCTATATAGCCACCCCACAAGAGGGCGAGAGAAAAATGATTAGCTAAAGTTACAACAGTAGCAAGTGATAGAGCCACAACTAGAATCCAGTTTTTCTCACTCTACCTATTCAAATATTCATTCTTGAGCACTGTTATGTGACAGACACTATACAAAGTGTTTCCCTTCAGCACTCATAAAATCTTCCAGCACTCATAAAAATAAAGGGGTTTCCTATTTGTAGCTTCATTTTACCCTCACAACAGCCCAGAATGGTTGACAGATGAGATGTAGACACATAGATAAAGGGCTTTCATAAAATGACAGGGCCTCAGGCCTCTTCTTATAAGATGACATTGCTCAAGATTTCCAGGACTCCTGCTCTTTTGTAAAACTCCCACATGGGGCTTACCCTCTATGCTTTTTTTTTTTTTTTTTTTAGATGTGAAGACCAGGGAGGGCAGGCAAACCCTGCATTCGGCCCTGCCCAGTGAGCACTGTGCCCAAGCCCTGTTCTAAGCTCATAGCATCAGGATGCCCTCTGAGAGGAGGCAGTTCCAGTGGGAGAGGGAAGAGTGCTGATGGCTGGGGATTTATACTCATCACCTCCAGTGCCATCTCCACATTCCATGAGAGTATCACAGGTGTTTTGGGGCCTTTCTGCCCTTCACAGCTCTCCCCCACCCTCTCTACCTGCCCCTTCACATGATTTATCCATAAATGGAATTGCTGCTTTGAAGAAATTAACAGATTTTTCCATCTCTTGAGGGAAAAAGTGGGAAATATAAGTCAGACTAGAGTAGGAGGGATGATGAAGACATGAGGAGGAACTGCTTTTCTCTCAGCAGTGACAGCTTTGAGCACTAGGGAGATTGAGAAAATCTGAGTATCACATTGCCTGGCATTCTTGGTGGGAAACAAGCCCTCCTGAACTGAGTGATCTGTGGGAAGAATGGGCTGGCTCAAAGAACCCAGGTGGTGTCTCCCATGCCATCACTGTACTCCTCTTCCACTGCACCCCCACCTCCATCTCTTCTCCTGCACCTTGCATCGTGTCTCAGCCCAGCACTCCCTGTTTTATTTCCTATGACTGCCCAGGGAGCAGCCAGGTCACTCCATTTGGTGCCTCTCCTCTTGCACCTGCCAGTCAGCCCAACAGCCTCGCAGATATGGGTGGCCTCCTAGGACCTGGGGCATCAGCTGGAGCGCTCCCTGGCAGGTAAGCACAGGCATTGGGGGTTTGCCTTAGGACAGGAGAGCTGGCCAAGAAACCCTGGCCTTGTTCTTCCCAGCCCACTCAGTTCCTGCCTGGCAGGACCAGGTTTGCCATCTCCCAGTCCCTCGCCCAGCTTATCTCCTTGGTCCTGGAAGATGTACATCCCAATTTCTCTCCCCATATTGCAGCATCTTTGGGATGACCAGCCAGGTCCCCACACTTCAGTCAGCCACAAGTGGCAGAGATGGCAGCACAGGGCTTGCCTTTGGAGGTGAGTCTTGCCTGTGGAGACCCAGGGAGAGGATCCAAGGCCAAGAGGAAATTGAGGACTCTGGGCAGGGAGGGGAGTAGAGAGAAGATTTAGAGGAGTGCTCAGTAATCACAATATTAAGCAAATGAGAAAAAAATAACCATCTCTTTTTCTCACCTCTACCCCATTCCACCCTGAACAGCCTTCACCAACCCTTTCACAGCACCTGCTGCTCAGCCCCAGTTGCCTTCCACCAACCCATTCCAACCCAATGGCTTGACCACAGGTAAGTCCCCCTGGCTCTGTCTCTCTGCAGGGTTCAAATTCCTCTGCACCTCTCTCCCTTTGCCCCTCTTCTCACACTGTCAGGAGGAGTGGCAGACAGCCTTAGCTGGCAGTTGTGGTCCTCCCAAACAAGTCCTTTATCAGCCCAGACCAGACGTATTTTAATTTCCAGGCCACCTAGTGGGCAAAAAGTAGAAGCACCCAAGTCACAGACTCAGAATTTCAGAATTAGAAAAAAACAGATGGCTACTTACCAGTACCAGTTCTGAAGGTTGTTTTAGTGTTGACTAATAATGGTAGTGATCCATTATCCAATCCTCGGTGTCCCTCTGGGAGCCCAGCCTCTCTCCCTTCTGTGTCCCAAGGAGAGCCACCTGAAATCATGACCCTAGTCCAGGCCTGGGCAGACTTTTTCCAGGGAAGTGCTATTTCTAATTTTCTCCAAGTGTCGCAGTCCACTAGCTATTTCTTCGCTTGCTCAAGTACACACAGCTGCCTCGATTGTGAAGAACCAATTCTCATCTCTAGCAGCTGTACATGTACATGCGAAAAATGTGTTTCTTTTATGTCAAGCTGTCTAGCTGCTAGGTCCCGGCGTAATGCAGCATCCACCGTGACGCTTTTTTTCTTAAGTCAGGAGATCACCCCAAAATTGCTTGGTGTTGGGGGTTTCCCTGGTGGTGCAGTGGCTAGGTTTCGACGCTTTCAACGCCATGCCCTGGGTTTGATTCCCAGCCAGGGAACCACCAAAAATAATAATAATAATTGCTTGGTGGTCCACTGGTAAACTGCAGTCAATGTCTTGCCCTAGTCCCTGCCCTCATCAGGTAGTCCTAGGTTCTCCTCTCACCCTGCCCCACCTGAACCTCTGCTTTTCTCTCTTCAAACGCATGCCCCGCCCCTACTTTTTTTGTTCTCAAAAACCTTGAGGCCATGAAGAAAGGAAAATAATAACTACTAGAGGTACCTATGTGGCAGGCCCAGTGCAGAGTGGTTTATATCCATTATTTAATTTTCACAGCAGCCCTACAAGATAGTTACTGTCTCATTTTAGAGATGAGAGAACTGAGGCGCAGAAAGGGATAATATTTAGCTTTAGTTTATGCAGTTTAATAGGTAACCAAAAGCTGCCCCCAGTTCTGTGTTCTGTCCATGCTCATAACCACTGTGCTCCCCATGCCATGAGCCATGTGGGTAGGAAGGAGACAGGTTTGGTGGGTTGCATGGAAGCTGAAGAGTTCTGTGGCTCATTCAGGGTATTTCCACTGGGTACTTCTGGTTAGGGAAATACTCGATCCCATTTCCCCATCCTGGAGGGATTTTGAAAGAACTGTTCTCCAACCTACCTTCTAGAACTTTGCCTGAGCATCATGTCCCTCACCCCACAGGGCCCAGCTTTGGGATGAGCAGTGCTGGGCCTGGCTATCCC
This sequence comes from Lyroderma lyra, assembly GCA_004026885.1. NCBI lineage: Eukaryota > Metazoa > Chordata > Mammalia > Chiroptera > Megadermatidae > Lyroderma > Lyroderma lyra. The sequence continues at coordinate 21,962 of PVJL010011515.1, read as the reverse complement.
CAGACAGTGCCACCCACTGGGGCCTTTGCCAGCACCTTCCCACCACCACTGTTCTCCCCACAGACCTCGATGACTCAGCAACAGAATGGTAAGGGATTCAGACCACGCCTTCCTTCCTCATGTCCCATCTCCCACCCCCAGGGAGTGTGTGTCTGTGCGTGTGTGTGTGTGTGTGTGTGTGTGTACCCATAGGAATATTAGGGAGCCAGACATATGTGAGCTAGTTCCATTTTGGACCACAGGGGAAGAATTGGGGAGGCACCAGACCTACCTGTGTCCTCAACCTGCTCCATACCTATTCCCATCTTTAGGAAGGCCCCCTCTCACTGCCCATCAGAGATGTAGCTGTGCCTGCCCTGCAGGGAGGCACACAGAGCTGGTCTGCACCAGCACAAGGGGCACAGCTCATATCTGCTGAGTTTTTGCTCTTGCTTCCCAGGCTCTTCCTTCAGTGACTTAGGATCAGCCAAGTTGGGACAGAGGCCATCGAGCCAGCCAGCAGGCATCTCCACCAACCCCTTCATGGTGAGTGCCTCAGTGGGCCATGGTATGGGTCATAGCCTCTCACTCTGGGGCTTGGAGACAGAATCCTTCCAGAGAAGAGGGCAATGTGGGGTAGAACTCAGGGCCCTTCCTCGTGAAGTTCGGCATTGTCCAAACCAGGGATGAGTTGGGTGGTTAATGAGCCTCTATTCTCCACCTTGCCATTCCCACACCCTCTGCCCGCTCCACTTGCCTCTTAGCTCCCTTGTGTTCCCACTTCCCTCAGCACAGGGAAGACTGAGGGAGAAAGGAATAGGAACTGCATTTCTTCTGAGGCCTCCAGCTATTCTCCCCAATCTAACAATTTATGGTGATTGTTGTTTCTTTCCAGACTGGATCCTCATCAAGCCCATTTGCCTCCAAACCTCCGACCACCAACCCATTCTTGTAGCACTGTGTCCTGGGGAGCCAGCCTCTTTCCTGCTCTCTGGGGCCCCTCTACTCCCTGGAGTTCTGGTGACCACTTGCCTGTGGAATTTCTGTGGGTCTGAGACCAGAATGGGCCTTGTTTTGCAGGGTAGGGGTCTTGGGGATTGTGGAGGTGCTAATGCTTTGCTTGGGGCTTGCAGATAAAAGGGCAGCTTCCTCCCTTCTTCCAGCCTCCACCCAAGCAGAAGACCCAGGAGGATAGAAGGCAGGACCTGGCCTAGAGGAGCGATGGTGTTTTATTTCTCAGATTATTAATTATGATGACATTTTCCTCCTCCTCTCCTGCCCTCCGCATATATAACGCTCCCTTCATTCCCAACCCCAGGGGTGGAAGAAGCTGGCCACAGACTGACCAGCATTCCCCTGTGGGAACAAGTCTTCCCTATGCCCAGCTTTCCAATGCTGTTCTCCTCGTGGACAGAAGCACAGTGGGAAGAATAGGGTAAAGGTGGGGATGAAGCATGGTGTTGATGTGAGAAAGTAATCAAACAGGCTGAGAAGGCCCTGGGGGCCAGAGTGCCCTTGGTGCCCTGGCTTGGGCCAGCACACCCTTTTCTCCATGTGTTTGCTTCCCCAGCTCCCTCTCTCATCGTGGGCACTCAAGATGACTAGTTTTACCTACATGCTTAAACATGCCCAACTCCTGTCAAGCACTTTAGTTAGGTATAGTGTCATGTTTGGATACCAGTGTTTTATATTTATACATAGAGAGAATTTTCTAATATAGCCTATTATATACATATATATATACACACACATAGAAATATATATATATACACACACACATACATACACACACACACACACACACACACACACACACACACAAGCAGCCATTCTCCCGCTCCCAGACAGCTCTCTTACATGGGGAATGGGATGAATCCCCATCTGTGCCTCAACCAGCAAAGCCGGAACTCCAGAGGGTGGGGGGGAGGGCAGCCACATGTCCTGACCACCTCAGAGTCTGGGCCTTTCCAGGGAAAGGTTTTGTGCAATTGGCTATTTTTTTTTCCTTTCTTTTTCTCATGTGCCTCCCTTGCCCCCAAATCTCTGCACCAAAGCTGTTACAGGCAATGTTGGAAAAAGAACTGCATTTGAAAGAAAAAGAAAATGGCTCTCGTGGTTTTACTTTGGGCCAGCTTGAGGGGCTGCCTGGGTTCACGATAATATTCCTTGTGTTGCTGCCTGCCATTGGCCAAGGGTAACACCAAGGACAGGATTTTTGCTCTAAGAGCCAGCCCCTGTCTGAACTGGAGTCCCATATTAGCAGTGGAAGGGAGCCTGGCAGGAGAGGGGGCTGCCTCTGTCAGGGACAAGAGTTAGGTGACTAGTGAGGGGGTCATTCCTACTGGCAGTGGGGGTGAGCAAAAGAGAAGAAAGACGCCAGCTGAAAGGTGGGAATAGGCCTGATCAGAGTAGACCACTCTCAGACTGTTTCCACCTGAGGATATTGTGTCAACAGCCTTGGTGTCTGAACTGTTTGTGTGGTGACAAGACAGATGGCTTGGGTTAAACACCTCACCGGGCAGAGGAGAGGCCCAGTACTCAGCCTTGCTGTCATAAGAGGTTCCTCCATTTTCCTTGTTGCCCAGGAACTCCTGGACCTTTAGCTCTTCATTCTTGGGATTTCTCTGGGTCTTTCCACCCGGTGACCTTTACCAGCGTAACAGCAAGGAGAGGTGGGCATGGAGTTAGCACTTTATTTACTTTGAGAATTTTTCTGCAAATACCTCCAGCTGCTACTATTTGCCCAGCCAGGAATGACTTCCCCACCTTCCCTTTTGTCTGTGTTCCCATTCACCCAGCCTCTACCCTCCTTCCATCTTCTGGTGGGATCTCCCAGGATAGACCACCATCCATTTTTACCCTGGATTTATTATGTCCATCTGTTCACTTCTCGCAGTATTTTTCTATGCCACCCTTGATTATCTCTGTCCTCCCTGTCTTTCTATTTGACATTCTCTCTGCTTAGAGCCAGGGAAGGGGAAGTGGAGCTGCTATCTCTTGCCGTATTGTAGCAGGAGGAGCCTTTTCTTATTTTTCCCCAGTGCCCCCACTCCTAACCAAAAACACTGAGGTTTGGAAGTGAGATTTAAAGAACCAGGAGCTGCAGTGTCTCTGACTGTGTATTTTGGTCACACTCCTATTTCCCAGGGATCTCCTTATTGCTTAGTGCCTGGGCCCAGAACTTCCCTGCACTCCCCATTCCCTCCCAGTCACTCTATTGGACACCAACTCCAGCCAGCTCACTGGCCAGAGCTGAATGATCAGTCAGAGATGTTACACTGGTTCAGCCTTAGACGCCAGGCAGAAAAATCAAGAGTTCCCCAAGCACAAGCCAAGACTAGGGCTGTAGCTGCCTCTTGGCCTGGAATAGCTTCCATCAAGCCTCCTCTCTCCAGGCGAGTGGAAAAGCATGGAAGAATCCCTGGCTTGATAAAAAAAAGATCTAAGTGACTGAGCTATGTTCCTCTTGCCCCAACCCCTGGGACATCCCTGCATGGCCTAGCCTGGTAGTTGCAAATCTGAACCCCACTGCACATACACCATGGAGCTGGAGAGATTAACCCAGGCTCCCACCAGGTTTCTGACCAAGACCTCATGTCCCCTCCCAAACCATTGCTGTGACCATGCTCTGCAGACAGTGGTCCTCTGGCTTGGTCTCAGCATTCAGCAGGTCACCTGCAGCTGCCCCGGTAGGTGAGGAAGCAGGAGCTAGTCCCCAGGACGTCTGTGAAGAGCTGTGTCTACATTGAAGCCTTGGAGCCACGGTGGGGGAGGGCTGAAGGAAGGGGTTAAATGTATGGCACTGTCCCTGCATCCCCCTTCTCTGTGGGATGGGGGAGGGAGGGGCACATAGGAACAGCCTGGCCTTAGTACCCCAGCCTCCTTCTAGGCTCCTCTCCTGGGTAACATGATACTTCCATAGGGACTTAGAATGTGGCGATCACATCCCACCATCCCACGTTTGCTCTGCACCTGGCAGGGGAATGGATAGGTGGATCCCTCTGATTGGGGGGAGTGTTCTGACCCAGCAGTGCTGCCACTTCCTGTCTCTGGGGAGCAACTCAAGTTACCAGGGCAACAGGCTAGAATAAATCTTGTCAGGGTAAGGCCAAGGCCAGTGTTGTTGCTAGGGCAACTGATTTAGGCCAGTTGTTTGGCTCCAGGCTTTTCCTGGTACCAGCAGGCTAAATCACCTGGCATTGATCTCCAGCCCATCTACCACTGCTGCTTACCCAGAACCAGGCACTCCGATCCCTGCAGTTTCCTGCTTTATCTTTACCAGTTCCAGCATTTAGGGCTCAATAACACAAAGTGATCTGGAGCAGCTCTCTATAACAGCAGCTGTGAATTCACAGGACTAGGGTGCTGCAAGATGGCCTGACTAATGAGGAATGGAAAGGAATAGGTGTGAAGAGACCCTCCTGTGAGTAGTTTTAAATCAAGCCTGAGGAATAAGGCTCCAGGCCGGGAGCACAGCAGGTAAATGGGCCCTGTGGGTACCCTGCTCTTTGAGGCAGCACCCAGCTCAGAAGGGGAGGGGCCTGCAGACAGTTTTTGTGTCCCTGCCACTTCTCACTATGGTATATGGTGTGCATATCAAGGCCACACTGGGGGCAATGGCCTTGAATACTCATACTATTTTGGTGGCCACTTACATGACTGCCCCTCCCTGGCCAACACCCATCATTTGTGGCAGCTGTCACTGGCCCCAGTGCACCAACTGAGCTGCCAGCACCTCTCCTGCATCTTGCGGGGGATGGGGGTGGGGGCGTTGGTTGACCAGAGAGACCTGGAGCAGGCCTTGGGCAGCACCTGCCTGCTGTCTGGATGCCCATCCTCAGGATGCTGGTTGGCTCCCACATCCCTCTCTCAGCATCATTCTGGAAAGGTGTTCAAAGATCCTAGCTTCCACACACACTGCACCATTGGCTCCTTCTGTATTCCAACCCCTTCTAGGCCTGGGAAGTAGAAAAGCTCTGCCCTCCCTGTTCAGGCTGTCCTGGCCCTTAGACTAGTCAGGAAAAAGTTCCCTTGTTTCAGTGCTTTTTTTGTTTGTTTGTTTGTTTGTTTTTATGTGGGTAGTTCCCTGGCTGGGAATCGAACTCAGGGCGCAGCGTTGAAAGTGCTGAAGCCTAACCACTACACCACCAGGAAGCTCCTTCAGTGCTTTCGTTATATCTCCTTCTGTACCTGACTGTGCTCCTATACCATCTTTAATAGAAACCATGTGTTGCCCTCTTATCCTTCCCTACCCTTAGCTCCCTCCTTTAGGTATCTTACTTGCCATGACAGTGATATCATGAGGTCTTCTAAGACCCCCATTCGTGTCACTGCTGGTTTGTCTTGCAGAGTATGCACTGACCAGCACCATCTTCCCCCAAGTGAGTTGTTCTGTGGAAAGATCAAAAGTGAGTTGTAAAAATGTCTGAATTCCAACCCCATTTCAAACTCAGGAAGCAAGTGGCAAAGGGGGTACCCCCACCAGAGAATCTGTACTTCTGCTATCAGAGCCATCAGCTGGCATTTTTAAACAGTGGTGGTGAGAAGGGCTGAGGGCAATGGGGCAGTATGAGGGAAATGCCCCTAAGGAATGGCCTTTTCCTCCACACGATGTCCTTCAGTGGCTACTTGACTGGGATTCTAGTGGGTATGGGCCATGCACGGGGAACAATCCAGAAGTTTATCCCAAGACACCTCCTTATCACCCCAAACCCACAGAAAAACTCAACTGTCAACTCGTTGGAAATCAGCACAACCCCAATGTTCAGCGGCCTGGCTCCTAGGGTTACTTGGGAAGGAAGAGTATAAAACCAGTCCTGGGTGGGAAGGTGGGGGACACAGGTGCTGTAAGGGTAGAGCCAGAGTGGCAGGAGCTGGAAGGAAGTGCTGCAGTAAGGGTGGCCCAGCTTATGCACCCCTGATCCCCAGGATTGGGGATGCTGCTGCCAGCGCGATCAAGGCAGACACAGTTCCATTTACATTTGCCTCACATGGTAGCTTTCCCAGCAGTCAGCTCAAATCAGTGGAGACGCGCGCCTCCCCCCCCCCACCCCCCCCCACCCCCGCCACACACACACACCCCAAGCTTAGTACGAGGAGGGTGGGGTGGGGTGGGGTGGAGGCCGCTTCTCCTAGGCTTCCCAACTCAAAACTTCACTTCCACCGCCAGGCGTCCAGCGCCCGGGTAGCGCGAGGGTTAACCTCGCGGGGGTGGGGACTACGGAGGAGGCCTGGAGGGGAGAGGAGGCACAGCAGGAGCCGGTCAGGATCCAGCCTCGGAGGCTGTTGCAGACCTGGGTGTCACAGGCTATCGGGCAGCCACTGGGGCACACACTGACTCTCTTCCTTAAACTTCAAGTTGGGAGCAGCAGAGAAGAGACGCTGGGCATCGAGACGGATGTCAGCTACCTCTACCCCACTTCTTCTGGCCTTTTCCCAACCGTGTTGGCCCCTCCTCCAGCCATTTTATTGCCTGTGGGCCGGGATGAACCCCGGAGGCGGTGGCCCCACGGCAACCCCGAAGTCCGAGTCGGCCGATGTGCCCCTGGGTCCGCCACCTCCTTGGGCCTGCCCGGCTGACGTACTGCTCTGCGGCCACCTGCGGAAGCAGAAGTCCCAGCGCCTCCGCTTCTTCGTGCTCCGCGCTGACCCGCCGCGCCTCGAGTATTACGAGAGCGAGAAGAAGTTCCGCGCGGACCGAGCACCGCCTAAGCTCAGCATGAGCCTAGCGGGCCCGTGCACCATCAGCAAGCGCGTGGACGCGCGCCAGCGCCACCTGATTGTCCTCTACACGCGCGACAGCAGCCTGGGCGTGGAGGCGGCCAGCGAGGTGGAGCAACAGACTTGGTACAGCGCCCTCCTGGAGGCGCGCGCTGCCGCCGCCGGTGAGGCCAGAGCTGGGGTTCCCCGGCACAGAGGGGTTGGGGGCAGGGGTTGGATGGCCGCGAATTTGATCTATCCATAGCCTGTCCCTCCCCTAGATTACCGAACTAAGCTCCAACATTAAGTGTTTACACTTTTTCAGTTCTTGGGGCAGGGTAACTCTGACCTCCCAGCCGAGGAGCCCCCTATGACCTTCCCATTGTTCTTCCAGATCCCAGTTCCCTTGAGGACCCTGGCACCTGGATCCTCACTCAGTTTCAGGACGTCTGGCCTGTGACGCTGCGGCCCAAGGGGCTGGGGCGGACAAGAGGCTTAGGCAGTGGTGGCTACCGCCTGTGTCTGGGTTCAGGGATACTAAGCCTGCTGCGGAAGCCCAAGAGCAGAGTTTCTGGGGACACCCAGGCATTGCCATCACCAGTCCTATGCCTGTCCTTGCTCAGTGTGCGCCGCTGTGGCCACGCAGACTCCTTCTTCTTCCTGGAGCTTGGCCGCTCAGCACCCACGGGTCCCGGGGAGCTGTGGCTACAGGCACCCGACACTGTAGTGGCCCAAAGCATTCATGAGACTGTCCTGGGCGCCATGAAGAGACTTGGGGATGGTGGTGCTGGTGGCCAGGCTGAACCTTTGCCAAGAGATCTGATGAGCATCTCCAGATCCTCCTCTGTCCCTCAACCTCATGAGACCCTGGCCTCAGAAGCCCCATCAAGCAGCCTGAGCCCTTGGGGGTGCCTGGGTGAGAGGAGCAAGCATGCAACCCTAGAGACCCTGGCAATACTGAGGGAAGCAGCCTCATACCCCGACGGGTTGGAGCAAGGTGGGGGCCATGTACTCATAGGAGCTGGGAGTGATTATGAGCCCATGCGGGGCAAGGAAGCAAGTGGCTACATGGTAATGGCACCCCCCAGCATTCTGGCTGCTGCCAACACTGCTCCCCACCATCTGCACCAGGATTGGAAGAGCACTGAATATGTGCCCATGAGCTGCTTTCCTCCAGGGTCCTTTTCTTCAAGCTCCCTGCATTGCTCCTTCAAGCCTGCAGCCAGAGACCCAGGACATGGGCTCCAAGGCCCCCACTGGGATACTGGGGACAGGTGGAGAACAGCAGGGGCTCATCCCTGCTTGCAGCCACCATCGGAGCTGGCTGGAGAATACGTGTGCATTGAGTATGGGGCCCCAAACTCAGTAGGAATGGGCACTGGCATACCAGAGCCCCCTGACAGTCACCTCAACTACATCGACCTGGACCTGGTCCCTCCCCTGGGGGCACGAGATGATGCCCTCAGGGCCAGCAAGCACCCCCTGCACAGCTATGCCCAAATCAAGTTCCAGAACATCAGGGAGGCAAGGGTGAGAGCCCAACGAGGGTGGGAGGCGGGGAAGAGAAAATAGGGCAAAGTGAAGAATGCCTTCCCACCTGTTTCCAGGATTGATGGGTTCTAAAGCCTAGATACCTCCCAAGACATGTGGCCTGCAGAGGCCCTGAGCTAGTAGCCCTTAGGGCCTGCTACCCACTCTATCCCAGCTGTGGCACCTGGGAAATCTTCAGGAGGAGATTCCCTAGGAAATAGGCTTCGTTCAAGAGAAAATTCCAGAACCCCTACCTCCAAGAAAAACCCTACAAACTTCTGGGCTTTCTCAGCCAAATTTCTGATCTTCACTGTTTTCCAACACAATTCATGCAGCATCAGTCCAGTCTCAGGTCAGCCTTGGCCCCCCACCCTGCCGCTTATGAGTTCTCCCACATGGACCTGCCCCTCCCCCACACACACCTGCAGGGCCTCCGGTCTGTCTCCTCCAAGCCAAAGGACTAACCCCCAGCCCCAGGGCTGAACTTCTGGGGCCCCAGCACAAGAAGAACGAAAGTACCAGATATCTCATATCTAGTGCCCCCCAAAATTATCCCTAATTTGCCTCTCCCAATGCCAGCCACATGCTCCTACAATCCTCCCTTCTCCTGGGCCTGGCAAAGCTAATGGAGACCTTGCTTCTTATATTCTGTCTGGGAACTGTACTGTGGACCACCCCCTTTATTAAAGGTGACTTAACTAACGAGTAACAAGAATGTGAGGGGAGGGCAGCCAAAGCTGTAGTGGAGAAAGAGACCCCGTCCCTGCCTCTGTACCCCACCCTACTACCTGCCACAAGGAGCCTGTTTGCAAACCAACACTTTTATTAACAGAAACCTGCCTGGGCGAGTAGGGAGCCCACGGTGCCCCCAGAGGGGCTGTGATTAATGGGTGTCTGGGAGAATTGGGTCAGTGCAGTGAGAGCAGCTGGGGCAACCACTGGGGCATGGGTGATCAGAGACAGGGTCTGGGGGACAGGCAGGGGGCGTGGGAGCCCCTAAGGAGCCTGAGAAGCTGGGTCTTGGCTCTCCCTCACTCATCTGCAGGAGACCAGTAAGGGCAATCAGCTCAGGACCACTAAGCCAGGCAGTGGAACAGCCAGGGGAATGGGTTGGGCGGATCCGGGGGGACATGATAGGGGGTGGGAGCAGCAGCTTCACAGAGCCCATTACCTGAGGAGAGAAGAGGGGTTAGCGTCTCCTTCCAAACCCTACATGAAGGCTGAGGTGAAGCTAGGGCAGGAGGAGTGCTCACCTGCTGAGGAGTTTCAGACAGGTACAGGGGAACACGCTGCCCACGGGGCAGCAGAGGGTCTGAAAGAAAGACATCTTCACAGCATATCACCGGGAACCCTGGGGAGAAGAAGCTGCTGGGGTGACAGGCTGGGGGTTCCAACCCCAGGGAGCTCTATACCGGTTCCCTGTGCGCACCGAGCCATTGGGCTGAGCCTGAGGGCACCAAGGGAAATTACCTGCATCCCTGGGCGCGGGCTCGCCATTCTGATGTCCTGTCGTGGGGGACAGGGGCCTGTGGCCCCTGCCTGAGGCTGCCTCGTACAGTGGCCAGAAGGAGGGATGACACAGGGTCCGGCCTGAGAAGGAGACGCCAGACCCAGAGCTGGGCCCCTGTGGAGGGTCAGGAAAGATCGCTGGAGCTTCAGTCCGCTCCCAGGGCATCCCTGCCCCACCCCAAGCCAGAGCCACAGGCACTCCCTACTCACCCACACCAGGTGAGATCCTGTTTTAGGCTCATAGTTGGGGTCCCACGGTGACAGCTGGGTCATCCTTGAGGGGGCCACCTCCCAGGACATCTGAGGGGTAAGGGGAACTGGGGGGGGGCATGACGAGATTAAAACAGGCTCAGAAGTCTGGTGAAAGAGTACTGGGGGGTAGAGGTGGAAAGGTCGGGTACCTACCTGGGGCTCCCAGGGACGGCTCAGCAGCCAGGCCTGAGGGGAGTGGGGCCAGCAGCTCCTCTCGCCGGGTCCAGGAAGGCCTTGGAGACCCAGGCTGAGGGCTGGAGGGGGTGTGGGGGAGGTAGGTAATGAGGTGCCCCAGTCACAGCCTCCCTCCCTCCCTCCCAATCCCGCTCCAAGCCGGAGTACCTCCAAGGCAGGGGCCAGGAGTGCAGGGGGACTGAAGATACCCATTCCTGGGGCGGTCCACTGCGTTCTCCTCATACTGTGGGGCACCCCACCACGTCGAATTTCCCCCAAGTGCTTCCTGCGTACCCCTCACCTGTCTTGCGGGGGTGTTCGTGGCTCCCCCAGGGTTTTCTCTCCAGAGGTCCAGGCCTCACCGGAGTCAGTAACCGCGGAGGGGCCCTGGTCCTTGGGCGCCTGCTCCTCGCCCGCGCCCCACCGCCGAGAGGGCCGGGGCAACATGCCGCGTCTGGGGGGAGGGCCGTGCAGGGCAACACCTTTATGCCGTACCCTCCGCCGCCTGGGCCTCTGGCCTTGACCGCCTTGCCTCTTCCTGGTTCCCACACAAGCCCAGGCTCCCCGAGGGGCAGGTGCTACCTTGAGGGTCTCTGTGAGTGCAGGTCACCCGCCCACCTCAGAGGGCCTCGCCTCGACGCCGGCGCCCAGGGAGTTTCCGGCCCACGTGGTGCGCGCTCCCGCGGGGGTCCCATGAGCGCCCCCTATCGGCAGGGTCGGGGCGCCCGGCCTTCAGCCCACGTAAAAGGTTGGTGCCGAGTAAAGGTCACTGGAGAATCTGGAGGTGAACGCTGAGGCCCTTCCCAGTAACACACGGCTTTTGTTCGCAGACACGTACACACCGGAGCCACAACTTAGAGACCTTCCGGCTTCTTTATTGCACTTGACACAACATTTGGGGCCCATTTTCCATCTCTGACCCACAGAGGCAGCCAGGTGCCTTGCTGAGAAGGCTTGATTCCAATCCCTTGGGCTAAGGGGTGCCTGAGGAACAGGGCCAGGCCCAAGGCCACCCTCATCAGTCCTTGCTAGGGAGCAGGGCCCAGGAGCAGCTGTCTTCTCTGTTCCTGGGTCCAGGCGAGCTGGGGCCTTGCTCCCCTACCTCAGCCCCTAAGACTGCTCCAGCAGTGCGTGGACGACAGCAGCGATGTAGGGGAGGCCCCTTCCCAGGGCACCCTCCTCTTCCAGGATGTGATGGGGCTGGCACAGGGACTCCTGGGGGGGGGAGGGGCCCATGTTAAGTCCCCTTTACATTTTCTCCTCTGGGCCTCCCTACCCTTCACAGAGGGCCAGGTCAGAGACACCCTAAAGGAGCCTGGTCAAAAGGGAGCTAACAGATGGCCCTTCAAATATAGATGGCAAAGGTCAGGGGTACCTTGGACACAATTTGGACACAAATGTGATGCAAGAAAGCTGCCAGCAGATAAAAGGGAGATGACACATGGGCCCACAACTCAGGCGGAAGGAGAGACCTGCCATTTCCAGAGGGAATTGCTAGGGTAGGCAGGTTGATACATAGAGCCCAGTGGGCACTGCACGGACTGGGACTGGCCACAGCAGGAGCAGACACAAACACACACACACACAGGCAGCCACAGTCTGTACAATTTATACAAGAGATGGGGACCCAGCCTGGGCCCTGCATCCCCTACAAATATAGAGTTCTCTCTACAAAATATAGATAATTTAGCCCCCTATAGCTGGGGGGTGGGGGGGTGGGGGGGTGGGGGATGGGGAGAATAAAAGTAGGAAAGTTAAGATCCAGCCCCTCAGGGAGCACAGGGCAGGGTTGGGTGCAAGAAGACCAGGGCAGGGCCTCTGAGGTCAGTGTTTGTGAGGGGAGAGGGAATTCACTAGTGTCTTTGGTAGGGACTGAAGGCACCACTGGTGGGAATGGGGCTTGCACAGGAGTCTTATAAATAGAAACAGGGCGAGGTGGTGTAGGAGGGGTGACTTCAGGTCCTAGGAACCCAGGAGCCGAGTGTAGATGACATAGAGCAGCAGCATGAAGACCACGTAGAAGAGGATGAAGCCGCCCAGGCCAGAGGGGGGCCAGAGGGGTCGGGGGGTCATGCCCCCCATCCGCTTCACAGCCTCCAGGGTGGTCCACAGCCCCTGGGCAGTGCCCTGGAGGAGATCTGAGGGCGAACACAGGTCAGCCTGGGAAGGGAGGGTAGGACAGATGGACAAGGACAAAGGCCAGATGTCAGCAGCAGCAGCAAGACAATTCTTCCCACCCCCTGCTCTCACATGCCAGAGCCACGCCAACATGCAGAGCGCAGGAAGGGAAGCATGCAAGGAAGGGAGACGTGCAGAACAGGAGCTTCCTTCTGGGGAGCAGACACCCCCTGTGAATGGGACCTTGCCATTCATGCAAAGGCCTGAGCTGAGCCCAGGACACCACCATAATAGTAGAGACCAGTCCCAAGGTCCTGAGAACAACCCTCCTCATACCTCAGGCACTCCCATTTTTCGACAGGCTTCTAAGAAACTTTCCACATTCTTCCGAGACTTGAGGGTACTGAGTTTTGGCTGGGGATGGAAAAAGAGAAGTGAGTAAGGGAGAGGCCAGGCCATAGGAGTCCCTTGTCCCATTCCCTCCTTCCCACCCTGGGCCCCAACTGACCACAGCAGGTGAGGGCACGTGAATGAAGGGCACAGAGCGGGGCCTCAGCTGGTTGGCCAGCTGACAGAGGATGACACCATTGGCCAGAGCCTCTGCCAGGTCCTCAGGCAGAGGCCGCTGCAGCCGTGACTCAAGGACCTGGGAGGCAGGGGAAAGAGTAGGGAAAAGTAGGGTCAGCAGGGAACTCCAGCCTGCCCATCCTGTTCTCAGCCAAAGCACCAGGGTGGAAAAGCAGGGTATTGAGGGAGGCCAGGAAACTCCGGGAATTACCGTGCTGCACCCAGATCCCACCTCTCTTACCTGGCGCAGTTGAACCAACAGCTCCTTCTCATCTAGAAGCTGGGGGGATCGCCGAGGCCTCAAGACAGAGTCTGGTGAGGAAGGGCCTAGAGAAAAGGAGATTGTATGGGTTGTCTCCACTACCACTGTAGACTTTGTAGCTGGACTGCAGTGTCTGGCACCCACGTCTCCTGCCTCTGTGCTTGTGGGATTTTTCAACACAAAGGAACAATTGACTACAGGGGTGATCACAGCCCAGGGCTTAGTGCTGAGCTCACACTGGGTCAGTAGTAGGAAGGGGAAACCCACCTGAGCCACTCTGAGAAGAAGAACGGAAGAGGAAGCTGTTTGGTCTCTGGATGGAGCCGAGCATCCGGGGAGCAGGGACTGTCACTGGGGGCCGGAGCCAGAAAAAAGGGGCAGGTGATAGTATCCCTTCAGTGTCCCACTCTTCCCTCAGACCACCAGGCCCCAACCATCCCTTCACCTACACAAGCCCCCATCCTCTTCCCAAAGCCCCTGTCCCACCTGGTCCAGCTATAGGAAGGGGCTCCTGGGAAGTGGGGGCTAGGGCAGAGGCAGGGGGCCCTTGAACCCCTGAAGCTCCCAGTTGGGTGGCACTTGACTTGGGGGTACTGCTGAGGGAAGACAGAAAGGAAATTAGAGAGGATGGTCAGGGAGAGGGTGTGCAGGGAGAGGGCTCAGGGAGGTGGAGCCTGGGAGGATACATACTTGTAGGTGGCCTGAGTGGATGAGGCAGCAGCACTTCCACCAGCAGCCCTGACCCCCAGCTTCAGAAAACTAGAAATTAAAGGAGATGTGGGTTCAGCAGTGTCTTGCAGGGAGCTGCCAACCCTGAGGGGTGGAGTAGCTCAGAAGGGTTCATTTCCAGGGCCCACTACCTGGCAGTAGCCCCCATGCCCACACCTGTCCTTCCTAGGAGCCCCCCACACTCCACTCTGTTGCTGCTGCTGCCGCCGCTCACGCTCCTGCCACAGCTGCAAGGTGTCTGGGCGCCGTCGTTCCTCCCCAGCTGGTTCCTCCCGCCTAAGGGGCAAAGACAGGATGAGAAGGGTAGGGAAGGTCAAGGCAGAGGAGAGGGTGCAGGGAGATAAAGGGAGGAGGTGCCAGCTCAGGTGGCTCTGGGTACCTGCTGCTTAGTGCCCTCTCCCTGTCCCCTGCCACAGAGCTTAATTCTGGTGGCCGCTGCTCCTGCAGAAAAGAACAGCAGAGTGGCTGGGAAGTGCCTGGTCCCCAAGCCTGCACCAATTCCTCCCTCCAGTTCTTCTCTCAGAGAAGATGGACATACAGACAAGGGTTAGCCTCTCACCTCAGCAGCACCTCGCTCTTCATCCTCCCCGGGCACATGGCTATCAATGAAGTCAATTTGCTCGGGGTCTCCATCAGCTGGGAAGGCCAGAACACATCAGCAAGCAGATGGGAGCCTTCTGGCTTGTCCATTCATTCCCCTTAGCCCCAGGGCCCGATTCCACTACTCACCACAGCCATCCTCCTTCCGCTCCCTTGGCCCTCGAGGCTCCCGGGCCAACTCAGAGATCCTGAACGACAACTCTGAAAAGTCGTCTGTTGACTGTAAATGCAGAAATGGAGACATAGGAGACAGCCTCTCTGTAGTGCTGGGTGCTCATGAGGTTTAGAGTTGGGATCTGCTGCTGAGCTAGCCCTTCCCCAGGATACTGGGGCAAGGGAAAAAAGAGGACAGCTCCAGCCACCACTTGTCACTCTGAGATTTAGAGGTACAAGGCACAAGATCCCAGCTCAGAGGTTCTCCTCCAGGGCTGAGATAGCCCATGTACCTTGGAAATGAGTCACTTACCTCATTTCCAGACCACCTCTTGCTGCCACTGTCAACGCTGTGGAAGCCAGAATCCAGCCCACCATCGTACCGACGTCCCGGAAATAAGTCCTCAGCTGGGCTGCAGCCAGCCAGGGAGGCCTGGTCAGTGCTATACTGAACAACAATCCCCCACCTTCCCTACAGAAACCATGGCGACCCTGAAGCCAGGAAGGGACATTAAGGCTCCAGGAACTTCCTTCCTTCCCATAAAGGACTTACCAGGGACTGAAACTTGGGGGGCGTGAAGGGGCCAGGTCCCCCAGTGCAGCACCCCCACGCCGCCCAGCCTCTGTTGACAAGTACTTGAAGATGTGAAGTTTCCCCTTCAGGCAGATCTATGGAAGTGTGAAGAGGAGTATGAAAGGAGCTAGTGGGAAGCAAGGGAGCAACCCAGATCCTGCTTAGCTACCAAAGGAACACCCCACCCCACATCTGTCCAATCTCAGCCCTGTCCCCAACAGTCCACCCCAGGCCCACCCCTCACCTGGGCAGGCGGACTTTGCAGGGGGTTGCTATCTAGTAGAATGACCTGCAGGTGCCTAAGGCGGCAGAAGGAGACTGGGATGCGGGAGACGCGGTTACAGGAGAAATCCAGGCGTACAAGGGGAAGGTCCCCCAGCTCTAGGGGTGGAGTGGGGGGGGGGGCAGAGTCAGAAGTATACACAAAGTTCAGTGGCCTTGTGCTCACTTCCTCTGCCCTCTGCTCTGGCCAGCTAAGGGCACTCCCCAGGAACAGACTCCCTACTGCTTTCCCCACTCAGATCTAGCCCACCTTCAGGCTTCCCCTCCCACATCAGGCCTGACTTCAACTCCGGCCCATCCCAGGAGCTCACTCCTTTTTTCTTTCCTGCCCACTCCCCACTCCAACTGCTCCCTCATTCTCAAGTAACCAACACAAGCCCCAAAGCAAACTGTGACACCACATTGCTCAAAAGTCTTCCACAACTTGCAGCTGGGGCTACTGAGGGTGAGTGGGCTGTGCCCTACATAAGGCACCCAGGCATGGAAGGCTGCAATCCCACCTGCACTTCACTAGCCAAGCCCTGCCCTCTGGGCAAGATTGTGTCTGACCACAGGAAGGGGTGCCTCTGTCTACTTCTCAAAAAGGCACTGTTGGATTAGTGATGGCCCCAAACACAAAATAAAAATCACCAATCCCTGACCAAGCAGTTAAGGTATTCATAATCTGGCTTAGCCCATTTCCCACCTAGCTGCCCACCCTCATACCACATCAGACAGTCCTTCAGCCCCTTAGCTTCTGGGCCTTTCCACATGCTGTTTGCTCATCTGGGAGAATGCCATTGCTCTGTCCATGCATCTTACAAAGGTCAGCTCACGTGTGTCTTCCTCCATGTAATCTTTCCAGACAGTAATCTGGAATCATTGTTCCTTCCTCTGTGTCCCCAGGGCATATTGCTCTTTTATGGCCCAGCAAAAACCCTGATCAAATGCTACTTCGTATTCTTACTGACTTAAAAGGAAAGAGGGCCAGTATAGGAATAGGGGGCAGCCCAGAGAACATGGATGACCACCCAACTCCCATCTCTTGTTCTTCAAAACCAAGGTTAACATGGCACGGGACCTTTCTTCCTATCCCTGGCTTACTTTTCTAATCACATCTGTGTTGGACCTGGCTCCTGCACACCCGCATGCTTTGCACATGGGATTTCCTCTATCTGGAATGCAAAGGTTCAAAAAATCTTCTTTAAAGGTCAGCCTCCTACTGCACCTCTGGGGAAAAACCTTCCTTAAGTTCTCCAAGCAGAGCCTGTGCCTCCTTCTAGCTCCTGCAGCTCTCTAAGTATCCTGTTCTAGCACTTCCCTCTGCTTGTCTCCCTCATTAAATTAAGATTTAATTAGGTTATTAAATTTTAAGAGTTGGCCCCAGATCTGAGTGACATCACTCACATTTACCTGGTCCCCACCTAAAACATAGGAAACACACACACACAAAACAATGCTGGCTGAATAAAAGGTATGCCTGCTCTGGAGCAGAGGCTATCAAATGTTGGTGTGCAGCACAATAAGCTCATTAAAAGGGGGCTGCTTGGACTCCAGCTCCTGCAGATCAGACTGTCTGGGGAGGAAGCACAGGGAATTCTGATTCAGGTGTTTTGAGAATTCCTGTTGGAGTGAGTGGTGATACTGGGTAACCCTGAAGGCCCCTTCCCATCTTGAAATTCTACAGGGTGCCAATGTACTCACCTACTCGCCTTTCTGTGTTTCCCTTATTTGTAAAATAGAGCTAATAACCCATGCTTTGCCAGCCTCAGAGAGTTGCTGGTCAAGAGCAAATAAAATAATTTACAGTCTATTTTATACACCACAAAACCCTGGTCAACTAAGGCATTATTTTCCTGTGAAGATTCCTTCTCTCTGAGTTCTCCAATGTAGTATCTCTTGTCTCCCTCTCCCACCACCTCTCTCCAGTTCATTTTCCTTACCCTCAGGCAAGGTGCTGAGCTGGTTCCTCCGAACATTGAGATCCCGCAGGGAAGGGAGGCTGCACAGCTCTGTGGGAAGGGACTGCAACTCATTGCTGCTCACATCCTGGAATGAGGAAAGCAGTAGGAAGGATTCACAAGATCAGAAGCATCAGAAACTGCTTCCTGTCTCTCGCCACCTCCTTTAGCCCTGGTCTTTCCCTTAGGGCACATCCTGAGTTTCCCCAACTTCCCCCCAAAAAAGGACCCTGGTGCCTGGCTGAACAGTCCCTCTTCTCGCCCTCCTCTCCATCCTCACAAGCTGTCGCAGGCTTCCCAAGGTGCTGATGTCGGGAGGCAGGGCTCCCAGTTTGTTGTTGCTGACAATGAGCACCCGCAGAGGCAACTGGCAGATGTAGGGTGGCAGTGATGACAGCTGGTTTCGGCTATGGAAGGGAGAAAGGCAGTGGGCTCATTCCCTAGGCACAGTGTCCCAGTATGGTCCTCCTCTAAAGGTCACACCACACTCTTCCCTGGCCCTGCCTCCCTACCTGAGGTTGAGGTAGGTGAGGGCTGTGAGATTCCCCAAAGCTGGGTTCAGGCATCTCAGGCAATTGTGGTAGAGACTCAGGCCCTCCAGGGACACCAGCTGGCATGCTGCCTCTGGCACTTCGGGGAACCGGTTCCGAGACAGGTCTAGGGAAAGCAAGTGTCAAGGGAGCGCTTTAGTGCTACCCAGCCCTGGACAGGAGGACCTTAAACTTCTCCGAGCCAGCTGCCCAGCCCTCTATCGTCCCAGCAGACATGAAGAATAAGGCTTATAAACCTGGACTCCCTGAAGAGAGAACAAAGCCTTCTGTAAACTGGAACACATTCCAGGCATAACCACAATGGCAAAGGGGAGGCAAAGGCTTTAGGGTCACTGGGCTGGAGAAGCCCAGATTTGGGGGAATGGGGACGAGCCATGAACGTTGTCTTCAAAGAACAAATGTCAAGCTATCCTGGAAGGGTGGCTGGATTCTATACCTCTTGTAGCTCCTGTTGCTCTGTGATGCCAGGAGAGATGGAAAACAAAGGCTGTAGGAGAGGGTTGGTGCTCCAAAGAAAACAGCAAAGTGATGGGCTGGGAGGCTCAAAGTAAGAATATGGACAACTTTTAGGGGAGACCACTGAGAAAGCCCATCCCTCCTCAGAAGGAACATTTCCCATCTCCCAACCTCAATCTGTTTTCAACCCAGGGGAGAAACCAAGGGACATTAAAGCCTGGCTCTAGAGTCAAGGCTCCTAACACTGGACAATAGTTTTTCACCAGCCCGTGGGATCCACAAGCCAGGTCCAAGTGTCTATGAAGTAACAGGCTCCTAAAGACCAGGAAGGAAAGGCAAGTCAACCAAGCTGGAGGTGGGAATTAAGAGTCCTCTGGCCCCTCCCAACTGGGCACACCTTCTTCAGTGCTGGCTCCTTCCCACCTTCCTCTTCCAGCCCCACCAGCCCTCCTCTACTTCCTCCTTCACTGCCCCCGGACTTCGGGCAATCTGGACCATTGCCTGTGTCTCAGGCACAGCAAAGAGTGGAGAGGGTGAGAAGGAGAGTAGAGTCTATTACTGCTCCCTTATCTCAAGTCTTCTTGTCCAATACAAGGAGTCAGGCACTGGGGCTCCCACCAGTCTGGAGGCACTCACTGCTTAGACCTCTACAAGCCTGGATTTCTGTTTCCTCTGCTTGGCCTATTTTGGGAGGAGTCCAGGGCCTGCTGGGGGAAGTCCCAGGCAGCAGTACTTGGGTGAGCTTCTTAGATGGCCCTCCTCAAAGGAGGGGTGAGCAAAAGATGAGGGGAGGAGAAGCTGGGGTATATCCCCCAAGGAAATGAGTCTTGTGACAGGAAATGTAGTAAAAACAATCTGTCAGGCTCTGTCTCTGGTGGGCCCTGTCCTGTGTTTGCCAAGACAGATGATAGCCTGATGGCCCAGAAATCATTTTCTCGCTCTCTGCTCCCAAACTGGTATATATAGATAGGAGACCTGTCATGGGAGAATGCAGTTCCAGAGAGGGTGCAAGGACCAGATGCAATCCTCCTGCTCTCACCCTCCACTTGCTTGCTTCCTCTGCATCCACCAAACATGTGCGCATGCACACATGTGGATGAAAGAGGAGAACAAGTTACGATGGGGTAAGTAGGTATCAGGGGCAAAAGCAAGGAGTGGAAAGGAGCCCAGGCAGGAGGTAGAGCAGAGGAGGCACAGGATGTGGTCTGTGAGAGAATGAACTGCACTTCTCCTTTGTGAGAGTGGCCCCTCCCCCCATCTCAGGACTCATCCTACTATCAGGCCCCAGGAACAGAGTCCAAGGGATATCAGAGACCTGTGCCATGGGAAACATGTACCAAAAACACTGGCTCAGAAAGAACTGGGAAAGCAGGAGAAGGTTCAAGATGATTCCAACAGCACAGCGTTGAAGCCTTTAGTCTGGGTTGGAGGGCAAGGAGGTATGGATGGCAGAGTATGAGCAACACTGTGTTTCTGTCACTTCCCCTTTCCACCCCAAGCTATAAGTACCCTGCTTGAGAAAAGGGGACAGAGAAGAGAGTTCTGGACAATATAGACACCATATGGCTTAGAACCTGGGCCCTGAAAGGACTGAGGATTCCTGTGTGGAGAGTAGGGCGAAAGAGGTTCTCAGAAAGCTGGGATTTTCCCGCTTCACTGCACAAGCTCACTCACAGAACTGGCTGCACCCTGAGCCGGAATGCTGGGGGAGGAGAATTGGGGGTGGGGGGGAAGCTGGGAGGAGCGGGAGTTCTTGGTAGTTTTCCCCAGGAGTCCACTCACAGAGACAGAGCCCTAAGGAAGTAAAGAATAACATTTGGTCTTTGTCAAAAAACAAGCAAGGGGGAGGGGAAAGGGAACAGACAGGCGAGTGTCACACAGCTGCTGAGGTCAATCTGGAGCTTGGGGGTTAGGTAGCTAGAGGAGACAGAGAAGATGATGGCTTCTGGGGCTTACCCACTGGAGTGGGCACGTTAGTTTACCCAGCAACCCAAGAAAAGTAGAGAGGTTTAAACCAGTTCTCCCCAAAACAGAGGGGGAATAGAGTGTGTGTGCACCCACTTGAATGTTTGCAGGTGAGCAGACACCTGCTAAGGGAGAAATGCAGTCCCAAGGCAGTATCAACAGGACACTCATTCAGTCCCAAGATCCACCCTGGGCCAGGCTGGGGTGTAACTTCCAGAATGTAGTCCTCCTCACTTCCAATACCCACTCCACCCACAGCTGCCAGCCCAAGGTCATAGGTTGCCTTCAGAGCAGTTGAGCCCTGACTCACCTGTTGTAGTGGAGTCCCTATACCCACCATCAACAGACACCAGAGTGGAGGGAGCATGATTAGAGGGATACTGCAGATGAGGGAATGGAAGGATAGTCAGTCTCTAGGCTCCCAGTCCTCCTAGCTAGGAGATATGATTTTCCTTTCTTTCAACAACTGCCTCAAAGTCCCTTTTCCCAGGAAAAGCAGAAATTGAAATGGGAATTCTAGGGCCCCTATGAGGTCACAGGCTTCACAGTGACCTCACACACGCAGGAAGGAGTCCTCCTCTCAGATAAGGGGGTCAGGAATAATAGGCGGAAGAGCTGGGGAGAAAAAAGTTAGAGGAGGTGGGAGATTTGCTTCTTTCCCACAGACTGGCTGGGCGAAGAGTGGAGAGGGCCTGCGACCTTAGGGGGCGGGACTACAAGCAAAGTAAGCAGAAACATCAGGTTGTTCGGGACAAATTCAGGGAAGGCAAGCCTAAGTTGGCTCGGATTTCGGTGGAACGGGGTAAAGAGTTGCAGATGAAGTAAGGAAAAGAAAGCAGTCATTAGAGGGGTTTGTGGGGGCTGCTTTATGGAATGGTCAGAACTGAGGTTGAAGAAGTCATGCAAATGAAACAACCAGGTGAGGGGCGGGACTATTATACAGGTGCGCCAAAATGCAAATAAAGAGAAGCGGAGGGCGGGGTGGTGGTGGTGCGGCTCTCCTAACTTTCAGCCAGGGAAGCTGGGCGAGCCGAGCAAACGAGGAAACGTTCTTTGTCTAGTAGTTCTTAAAGTGGGGAGGGGGTGGTAGCACGCATATGCAAATAATCAGGGTCGAGAACCCCAACCGCCTGGTGAAGGGGAGGGCCAGTCTCCCAGGCCCCAAGAGAAACAAACGAAGGGGCGGGGCTACGCAAATGAGGGTCCCGGCCGGGCTCGCAGCGGGGTGCACTCACCAGCCTGGGTGATGTCTGACAGGTCGTAGCTGCGGGCCGCGCCCCGGGGGAAGTGCTTCAAGCGCCGGTTAGATAGGTTCAGGGTCCCAGTGGCTACGGCCTCCTCGAGGGCCCTCTCTGCACTGCGGCTCCCAGGCAGACCCGGAGACCCTGGAATGGAGGTCGTAGCCGCCGCCTCCTCACCACCTGCGGCGAATGGGGCCGCAACTGCCGCCGCCATCCGCTCCCGGCGGCTCCCGCTGCCTGACTGACTGGGCCGTCCGTCCCTTCTTCCCCCCTCCCCCTCCTTGGAGCCGCCGTAGTGGCTTCAGCGGGGAGGAAGTGGGCCCAGAGACTCGGCGGACCAATCGCGGCCTCGAGACCCGTCGGAAGTGGCTAATCAGAACC
>PVJL010011514.1:0-42394 GCA_004026885.1 Lyroderma lyra | reverse complement strand
CACACACACACACGAGTTATTGATTCCAAGATAGAATGTGCAGAAAGGTGGAGGGGGGCACATGTATCCACAGGTGACTCTGGGCTCTCCTTCCCACCCTCCCTGAAACCAGAGGCATGAAGTGTCCACCAGCCTTTGCTATGCCCTCTGACTTGACCTATGTTCTGCTAAGTGTCCTTGGTGCTACCGTGCACTGGCCCATGTCCCTGCTACCTTCTCACCAGCCTCAGGCCCACAGGAATCCCCCATGCCGGGTGTGGCTTGGAGGAGGTTGTGGACCGAGCTTTGCCGCCTTCTCTGCCTGGGCCACCCTGCTGTCTCCACTGCTTTGCTCATGTCCCCAAAGGGCTGCTGTTCAGGAAGCACCAGTTCAGAAGCAGGTGCCAGACCCAGTGTTTATAGTCACCCCTGAGCTGTAAAGCACATTCTCTGGAGTGCACCCAAGGAGAGAAAATAGCCCCTTCCTGACTTGACCCAGAGCTCCTCTCCTCTCTTCCCCAGTCCTCTTTTAACCGTCTGTCTTGCTGACAACCCACTGGCCCAGTTGTGCTTCATGTCCTACCTGGTGCAGACTGGGGGCACCTGGTCCCAGGAAGTGTACCTGTTTCATTAGAAGATGAAGGATTTGATCTCTCTGGTTACCAGCCATAAAAGCGTGCGTTTCCCTAATTGGGCACCGGGTGGGGAATGGACTAGTGGATAACCACACAGAGCAGGGAGGGCATCTTTCGGGGACACTGCACATCACCTTGTCCCAGAACTCTGTAATCAGCTGTGTGCCTAGTTACTTTTTATCAGTTCCTTGTCCACTGGGGGAGGCACTGTGTCCATGATGGCTGAGGTTGGTCACTACTATATCCCTGACAATGCACAGGACCCGCCATGCCATAGGCACTCAGCTAATACCTGCTGGAAGAATGAAGGAGCCATCAAGCCAGTGCCCATGGTCAGATCCTGCCTTCTCACCAAGGTGAGTTCTGCCAAACCTGGGAGGGCTGAGCAGTGCTCCTTCAGGTCCTCATCCAAGGGCCAGAGCTGGATCTGGACAGCCCAAAATGAGCAATTAGAGAAGAGGGGTAAGGATCTGGGGGCCCGGGTGGATCTAGTAGAAGGTAGACATGGAGGGCCTGCAAACCAGAAATTTAGTGGCCCAAAAGGCCTAGCGTGCCTGTCTGAGTAGTAAGGACAAGCTCCCAGCTGTCATCGGTGGCCACTTTCTATACTGTAGCTTGGGTTGAATTCATAAAGGGGAGAAAAGAATCTAAACCCCAAACTCTTGACTCTTCCATTTGAAAGGGCTTTGTCCGTGTGTCTGGGTGCACGTGACTAAAATCTGGGTGCTCTCTCTTTTTTTCTGGCATTGTTATTCTCGATTTGATGTAGGAGGCAGTATAATGCAGTGTGTAAAAGGGTTTGAGACCCATATTCTGCTGCTTGTTAGCGGTGTCACCTGTTAATAAAACTCTAAGTCTCAGTTTCTTTATCAGCAAAATGAGGGAACATTCGAATGTAATTCAATATTCATTAAATGTTAGCATATGTAATCCTCAAAGAGAGAACACCCCTCACACACTTGACTCCCTGTTCAGTTAGTGTCGTAAGCACTAGGCCAAGCCAGTTTCATTCATTCATTTATAAGCTCGTTCATCGGACAGATCTTTCCTCGGCCACTGCGGTGTAGTTGCTAAGACAGCAGACTTGGGAGCTTCACTATCTGGGTTTAAATTCTTGCTCAGAGATTTACTGACTGGGTCACCTTGGGCAAGTTACTTAACAGTTCTGATGGCCATTCCAGAAAGAGTTCCAAAATTGCTTTGGAGGCTGGACTGGGCGTTGGCATTGGTTTGGTGCACAGCTTCCCAAGGGGAGTACTTTGAAGGTGACCGTAGTGATATTCAGCAATGAGGTATGTAGCACACTTTCTAGGATGAATTTGTGAATTTAATTGTCAGATCTTGCATGACAACTTTCTCACTGTGTTTGGAGCCACAAAATGAATTTAGGACCTGGCCCTTTGGCCACTCAGTCATCCTAATGCTTTATTCCTTCAGCATATCTCTATTAGCAATCCATCTCAGGAGTCTGAAAGCCAGGGACAAATATGGGAAAATTTAGGGGCTGGACATGCACGTCCTCAATCACTCCAGGTTGGCCTCTCCCATAAGAGGACCCACACTCCTGGAAGAAAGTAATGACACATATCTCTTCTTCTCCAATTACAGTGTAAGGTGGACGTTCGGCATCAGCATGATGCTGATGTCGTCAGGATGTCACACCACAGTCAGCTCGCTGGTCTTTTATGGCTGTGGCAGGCAGGACAGGGCAGGGGACTTGCACACTGGGCTCCTTTCCTGATGCCAGGACAACATGAGTCACAGTTATTCCTAATGTAAGGAAACTCTGAGGTTCACAGGGACAGGATGCGATGACACAGCTTAGTTTTATTTCTGTCATTTGCTTTAGTAGCCATGTTTCCCCACCCCTTGTACTTCCTTGCAAGCTCCTGATTTCCTGAGAAGGACCGGGCCATTTGCATTACAATGCATTGTACTCCCAGCCACGTCTGTGCTGGTGGAACCTTCCCTTGATCGAACACCACAACTACTGTGTAGGGTTTGGATCAGCGCACTTTCTTTTCCATGCCTGAGGAATGTATTTCAAGAAAAAAACATTTCATTTTCTGCGTAACAAATCACACCTGTCAGGTAGGCTGTGCATCTCTGGGAGCATTAAGCACGAGGCCCAACTCTCTGCTATCTTCCCTGAACCGCAGCTGATTTCGAGAGCACTGACTTAATGGCAAATGCAAAGTCTGTACAGACAAATATAGGTCATCTTCCACTTTGATGGCTGAGCTCTATCATGCAGTTGGAGCTCCCACATATCAGATTCCCAGCAAGGTTTAGTTCTCCATTCCAAACACCAGCAGGCTCACCTGCTGCCACCCACGTAGGCCCCACCCCCAAGCTCCCCCTGCACCAATGCACCCTCCCACCACAACCCAAGGACCTGAACCAAATGGAATGACGGTACAATTCAATTTGGATTCAGTTTAGAGACTATTTTGATTTTCTGGTTGAATAATTCCAGAAAAGATAGAGGCTTAGTCCTGCCTCCACCTGGCTTATTGGATTTATGTATTTAAAAACAACTTTGATTTGCTTTATAGCTCTCTTTAAAATAACCTGGGCTCAATCTGATTCCGGAAATGAGTGTGACTTATTCCCATTTTCTGCTCAGTGCTCAGTTCGAGACCCCGTGTCCCACACATGAAGCTAAATGAAGCCCAGTTCTGAAAAATAAATCTTCCATGGTCCTTGTCTGACGGTGCTTGAAATCAAGGAGAGTTGAAAAGGCCCAGGAAGCTCATTTTAAGCAAAAAGGAGGCCTACAGCCAGTTTTAATAAAAACACTTTTATTTTTTGGCAGTGAGCATAAGACCAGCCTTCCATGGCACAGGAGAAACTTACAGGGTGCAAACTACCCTGAAAACTCAGCAGCTGATCCAAGTTCTCCCAGGAAATAGAGACTTGACCTTGGCTCAATTCGAACCGTAATGGGTTAAATGCCTCTCTCTGACGTCTTAGTGTATGTCTCACCTTTTCTTGATCCCTTACAGTCTATGAGTTCATTCTTCTTTTTGCTATCCCCCAGAACCAAGCACTGGGCCTAATATGTGATAGGTGTTTGCTATGTGTGAGCTGAATGGAATCCAATTCTTGTCTTGTAGATATTAGGATAGGATTTGGCTGCAAGGAACAGAAATCCCCTAACTGGTGTCTTAAACAGTTGATGATGGTTTCCCTGTTGGGTAAAAGAAGTTCAGAGGTAGGCAGCCCAGGCAAGACCTGACATGTCCATGGTGATCAGTCAGGATCCCCATTTCCCCTCTGCTGTCTGTCCTGAGCAGCTCTCCCTCATCAGGGAAGGAAGAAGTGTGCCGCTCACTCTGTTGTTTTTTTTTCTCTCACTTATTCATTGTGAAATGTAGCATGCAGACAGAAAAATGTTAAATATATATATGCAACTCAACATATGATCATAAACCGAACACATATGTAACCAATATCCAGGTCCAAAATTCTCTTTTAGATTGCTGCCCAATCTCTCTCCTTACCATTGCCCCACCCGGAAACCCCAACCATCCTGACCTTTGTACCTGTAGTTTATTACTTTTCAAAATAGTTTCATCATGTAAGTTTATCCCAATGTAATACAGTTTAGTATTGTCTGTTCTAAAGTTGCTTTATTTTATTTTATAGGAATTATATAGCATGGATTATTGTACATCTGATTTCTTTTGCTCAATATTATGTTTGTGAGATTCACCCACATTGTTGTGTGGAGAAATTGTTTGTTTTCATTGTTGTTTAGCATTCTGGGGGGACGAACAGTGGCATCTCATTATGCTACTAATTACCATTTTCCTGATTATTAAGTTAGTTAAGCATTTTTTTTAGTATGGATTCTGGCTATTTGGATAACTTCTTTTGTGAATTACCTGCTTAAATCTCTCACTTGAAAATTTGCATTGCATATTTTATTAATCGTAAGAACCTATTGTGTATTCTGGACACAGTTTGTCAGTTACTGTGGTACAGGTACCTTCTCACATTCCAGGGCTTGCCATTTCCTAAGAGTATTTTTGATGGAAGAAGTCCTTACTTTTAAAGTTGTCAAAATCATCAATCTTTTTCAATATACAGGTTAGTATTTTTGTTGTCTGGTTAAAAAATCTTTCTGTATGTTGAGGTCATACTTTTTTTTTCTATTTTCTAGAAGCTTTATTATTTTGTCTTTTGTATTTAGACCTACAGCCCTTCTGGGATTGATTGGATGAATGTGTGCAGTAAGGTCAAGTGCTCCCTGCACTGCATATCCAGGAGTTCTACTTCCATTTATTAAAGAGCCTATCGTTTCTGCGACTGCTCTGCATCGCTATTGCTCCACTTGATATAAGAAACGTCCTCGTTTCTGACACTAGGACTAGGATATGACAGTAGGATCAGACCACTTCTCTTCCTGTCCCAAATGCCTAGCCCCACTGCCTTTGGAGCATATGGCCTGAAAATGGACCCAAGCCACCCACCTACAAGATCGACATTTGGAAAGTTCTTGACTTTCAGATATGTTCAGTTGGACATGAGTTATCTGACTATTAGAATATCTGACTATTAGAATCTCATGTTGCATGAGAAAGAACCATCCCTGACCCTTGTCACAAATGTTCCCTAGTAAGGACAATATATATGATCTTGTAGAGCTCAAATGCCAGAGAATTAACCAGGCGGGGCAGGAAGCTGGAGCAAGACAGGAAAGACCCACTGTGGAATTCAAATTGGAAAATAGAAACAGGAGAGGCACTGAGGTTATGAAGTATTGATTTCCTAAGGCATCTGGGAAATAAAGTCAGGAGCCAGTTACGGGCAGACGAGGGGCTGCTTGGTGGGTCCATTTGGGGCATGCATTCCAGGGGGAGGGGACAACTAGATATTGAGTGCCCCCATGCTCTGGAATTGCTGCGGCTGCCTCAGAGCCCCTGTTTGACAGGGACAGAAACCGAACCGCACAGTTTTTATCACCTGCCCAATTCTTCACAACCCCAGAATACCCCAGTCAGGATGGGAATTGGGGTCTGCTTGGGCTCAGAACAGGTAGGAAATCGAGTTCGGGTAGAGAACTTTGAACTCCTCTGTGGATCAGAGGTTCTCAGCTTTTACTGGGCTCAAGGCTGTAGTGTAAACAAGACATAGGAGTGGATCTTTATCACCCACTAAAGAGAGCAAATTAAAAGGCAAATGAGCAAGACTGCCATTGTTAAAAACTAACCATGAATCTATCTTGATCTTATTCACAACAAATGACTTGGGCCACCACCTCCTAGCTTACCCTGCACATCAGGTTGGATGCACGCAGGGCCTGGGAACGTTAACCTGAAGAAAAGGAAGGGCCCGTGTTTGGATGCAGGGACTTGGTGGGAAAGCTGAGTCAGTTGTCTCCTGAGCCCCTGCCCCAGGGCAGCAGGTGCAATCAACCAACCAGAAGCCGGTGTCTTCCAGCCACTCCCAGCCCCTCCACCCCCCATGGCCCGCTCCTGCCTGCAGTCAACCTGGCTGCTTAGTGCAGTTGGCCGGCCGCCTGAAAGTCATTGCCCCAAATCCGTCTCTTCTCAAACCTATTTTCCCCGCCTCAGAGAGAGCGGAGTCCGTTGGCGTTCTCAATTATCCGGTTGCACAGTTGTGAGCTTATATACTTGTAAGAGGTAATACGGTGTAAGCGTCTTTTCCGTGGAAATGTCATATTGGCTCCTCTGGGGAGTGAATGAAATATTGAAAATACTCTTTCGGTCTCAATAGCCCATTAAGAGAGATGCAGAGGTGAAAAGTCACTTTGCTAGGGCTGGAGTGGAAATGCGTGTTTTTTGAGAAGCTCTGGGGCAGTTCGCTTCGCTGATGGCATCACAGCCTAATCGTGTGTTATCCATATCCCTGTTGATTTTTCTACCTGTACTAAAAAGTACATAAATGGGAAAATGGAATTTTTCTGCTAGCATACATCTTTGACACACACAGACTAATTTTTCCCAATATGTTTGAAGTCCCTGTAAGGCTAATTAAGTCAGCATTGCTTGTTTATTTTTAAATTTACAAAAAGCAGCTACCACTTGTTGCGAGTGTACTTTGTGCCAGGCAATACTTAGGCAGTTTACAAATGTAATATAAATTTAAAAATTAATGTTTCTTACAAAAATAATACACAAATACATTCTCCTTATACAAAGGCAAACGATTTCAATAACGCTAAAGGCCAATTTGACCTCAGTCCCTCTTCTCACTTGTGATTCAGTTGTCCTACCAAAAAGTAACAGCATTTTTAGCTTTTCATGTCCTTCCAGAATTTTCTGAGCCCTTGCATGTATTTGTTCCTGGAGATGAGATACAGTGCCAGCTTTGTGTGTGTGCATGTGTTTTATCGGTAGAATTATCCATGTTTCAAGCTGCATCGTTTTGCACACTCAGCAGCGTATTTTGATGTTTCCCCATGTCGGTAAGAGGCGTTTGGCTTTCTGTTCTTAAATTCCTGTTTTGTTTTCCATAGCAGGGTAACACCATAACTTTATTTAGCTATTTCCTATTAAAGCAGAATTAGTTGTTTGATTGTTTGTTTTCTTTTCTCTTGCTCTTACATACAAAGGTAAATTTGTATATTCTTTAGGTAGGGGCTGACCAGACGTCCCATTGTAAACAGGACAGAAAACAACGGTACTGTCCCATCAAATGGTACAAATGCTCAGCCCACTGCCACCTTGAATTTAGCCCAGTGAGACGAGGCTGACCTTACATACTGTTGGAAATGGCACAGGACTCTTGTTGTCTGTGCCATGTTAGAAAGGGACATCTGGTTAGGTGGTGTTTATTAGCTTCCAATAAGAGGGTGCCAAAAGTCAGCCAAGCCTAGTGTGTAGGTTGCAAAGACAGAGTTCAAAACCTTGCTTCTAATATGGATTAAGGACAGGATTATCTGCATTTTGTTTCAAGGGTAGTAGGGGTGGGGGAGGGGAGGAAAAAAGCTAAAACCACACATAGTAACTATTGAGATATCACCTCTGGGATCAGTTACGTATTTTTCAGAAAATAAAAAGAAAAACCAAATCACAGGAAACACATTAGTCACTGTTTTCATTTTAGTTTATGTTTTTAATTAGAAACCAGGAGAAATCTCCTGTAGCAATGAGGAGAACAAGCTCTTAATTAAAAAGAGTGCTTCAGGTTTGTGCAGACTCATTTCATTCCAGACGCTCCATGGAAATGCTGCTTCCTGTCACCCCAGGAGCTCCAGTCAGTGCTGCTGCCCTTGGGGCCCCAGATCGCACACCCCCACACTCCTACCCACAGGCTTCAGGAGGACAAAACACAAATGTGTGTGGGCGGTCATCTTTTCACAATTAGTGGCATTGTTTAGGAGGTTTTTTGTCAATCTGACTCGTTCTTACATGAGATCTTTAAGCATTATGGTGGTGTTTAGAGAAGAAAGGGAAAAAATCTTCCCCCATGTCTCTATCCCAATATTAATAATGAACATTTTGGTTAAACATCTTCCAGACAGTGCATTTTCTCTCTTCTCTGAGAAATACAAGTTGCTATACATGCATTTTTATAGCTAGTTTTTTTTTTTTTCACTCAACCATGTTTTGCATACCTTTCTTTAACAGTGCTAATTGATGTGATCTCTCCTTGTTGTTGACTAAATCCTAATCAATCGCGTGGTGGTGTGGTACACTTGACCATTTGTTCATTCCTGTAGTCCCCCATCCGTTTATCCCCCAAATCTTCATTTTGAGGCTTGTTACAGTTCAACCATCACCCTGAGCCCTGGGTACATGTGACCATGAACAAGACAGACACGGTATGAAGCCCGTTGGGTTTTAGGTCTGGGGAAAATGAACAAGCAATAGCAACACGCGGCAAATCCTATGGGGCCTTGTTTAGGAGGTGTGATTAGGGGGGGCTTCTTGGAGGAAATAACGACCATGCTGAGAAATCACCCAGGTGGAGTGGTGTTTGCAAGAGAGGGGAGGATGGGGAAGCCAGAGGGGACAGCATTGGTCAAGAGAGAGCTTGGCCATGCTGTAGAAATGAGCCCATTTCATCCAGCTGGAGTACGGTATCGTGGGGCTGTGGGGACCTAACGCCGGGGTTTGGGCAGTAACCTTAGCCTTGGTCAATGGCCTTCTACACTGAATCAGCCGTTGTTTTCCTGGCTTGAACCGATTATATCCCTAAATCGCCTGGTCAAATCACACCTGGGCGCGTCTCAAGCTGGAGGGGAAGGTTAGTGCTGTCTATTTGGTTACACTTGCAGCAGTTTGTAAGTATGACCAGAGAAGTTCATAGGAGTGTTGAAAAGGAAGTGGAACACCTTAGTGAGGGCACATGGATTGTTTCTTTTTCTGGTACATGGGACTATTGAATGGGACTATCCAAAAATAAGCAGAGTATGTATGGGAATGGTTGCCTGAATACCTATATCTCCATTGTCCCGACCTAGCAGGATTTATGAGGGTTGAGTGGGAAGTAACACAAACCCCATGAAGATTACTAAAGTATTCACTTGACCACTAAACAGACTTTCAGCATTCAGGGGCATAATGAGGTCGTCAAATAGAAGGGAGCAGCCAGACCAGCAAGTCAGCCATAACCCAGATGTGGCCCCTTGTACTTCAGGAGTATATGCAGGCCTAGAACAAAGGGAGTCAGGCGGGTGGTCATCATGGAGACTTGGCACGTACGAGCCAGCGTGAGGAGGTGAAGATGCCACCTGAGAAAAGCCGAAGCGACAGCACAGCAATGAGCTGTGGCACACGTCGCCCAGGGAGCCTCCAGGAAGCAGCCCCGCACAGGCAGTGGGCTGGAAATACAGGTGCCTCCTCAGGGGGCAGAGGGGGGCTGGAGTTGGGCCCGAAGTTCGAGCCTGCCACGTGCGTGTGACTGTAGGGCCAGTAGAGGTCTGCTGGTGAGGTGTAGGCCCTCTGAGTGCTGGAAGCAAGGGTCTCACAGCTGGTTCTGTAGAAAACAAGCCGAGGTTCTGGCCTCAGCCGGGTCCCTCACCTGTGGGGTGTGTCCTGTGTATGTACCTCTCTAAGGCTGTTTCTTTCTCTATAAAATAGGCGACTGACACTGCCTGGTGGAAATCACTGACCTATAAATCCTGTCATGGTTGGCAGGAGAGGTGGCCCCACCCCCCCACCCCACCCCCGTGTGTTGCCGTGGCTTTGTATTTGGCTGGAAGTAGAAGGTATGAGTAAGAGGCAAGAGCACTTTCTGTACCAGAGGGCAGGGGCACGGGGCTTCCCCAGACCTGCAAAGCTCCTGCCAGCCCGACTCTCACCAGGTCAGAGTGAGCCTAAACATGAACAGTGTCACAATGAACAGGCGTCGGTGTCAGAATCACCGGCTTTGGACAGGTAACAAGATTTTGACCTCAAAAATGGGGATCACATGGGGAATCTGGAACTAAACAATAATGTATAATTTGGGCACTTAAAAGTAGTCTGATTTCCTCAAGTCTGGCTTTGAATGGGCATTTCTATACCCCCCCCCCCCAACCCCTGCTTTGTAAATTCTGTGATTATCTGAGATTCCGGATGAAAACAGCCATTTTTTCCTCTACATTGATTAAAAAGCGTTGAGTGCCTAGCAGGATACAGAAGTAAGTTGATCACTGTCCAACATATCAAAGGAAGAAACATCTTTGATTACCTTTGGGCTCTCATAGTCAGGCTGGGAGCACATCATTCCCAGACAGTGGGAAAGAATTTGCAAATGAATTAAATTCCGGAGAGTGACCCTCCTGGCAGCTCGTGCCTCAGAGGGAGATGTTTATGACTATGTATTACACTGAGAAACGGGACAGGTAAATATTTGCACTTCCATTGAGACGCATTTAAAATTCCCAAACACCCATTGTCTAATCGGCTAAGCAACTGTTTTGCATTTTTTCCTGCACAAGTGATTACTATAATGATATTCATTCTAGTCTGTGTGCATTTGTGCTTGGTGATTACTTGTCATTGTTACTTATCTCTTCTTGGGGTCTTTTGCTTTTGGAAGAGGTGGTAACACCATAACAGAAATTATATGTAAGGTATTATAATAAATAATGAATCTCTTCTGATTTTTTTGACTTAATTTTTCAGACTTAATTTGCTTTCTCCGTTGACAAAATATACAAATCCTCAATCTTGAAAATGGTTTGTGGGACATAGATGTTAATTAGGTAATACAAACTCAGCTTTCAAAGTCATTGGACTGGATTTCCTGGTCCATCAGATATACTGGTTACTAGAGAGTTAACATACATACAGCCTGAATACAGTAAAATGCATGTCACTAAATTCAGATCAACCCAATATTTTTCTTTGATGTGAGGGAGGCACCCAAAGGTCTTAGAATGCCTTGAGGGTCACCCTTCATCATTTTTTTACTGTGTAGAAGATCTTTGGAAGTAAAATGCAGTGGGGAGCTCTGATTAGCCAGATGCTGAACAGCAACAGCTCCCCATTCATTTTCTCATTTCCCATTTTCATGTTCAGAGATTGATTGTTCAGGAGACTAAATGGAATGAAATAGTTAGGAATATGTGCCTAGCAAGCAGACATATGATAGACACACTTAAGAGGAAACGGGGGCGGTATAAGGCCAGTGACGACGTCCTAGGATAATTCCAGGCAGCGAGTGAAGAGGGTCTTTATGAAGGTAAGGGCAATGGAGGTGACAAGCAAGGGGAAAAGCTAGCCAAGAAAGGAGTCCAAGAATAGGGAAAAGGAGCAAAAGTTCACGTTTTACGGCAGCGGGAATATTTGGCTCTGGGGGGAAATAGGCATTTAATTTATGACTTGCAGAGACTGCAGTGGTCCACGGGACCCCATGCTCTGGGTCCTATTGGCAGTCTGTATTTCCGAGAGCTTTGTTGGCAGGATTTAGTTATCACGGAATTTTCCTTTCTTGTTATACTTGCCTTTTGCCTTTCTGTTTCCTCAGCATGAGCTCTTCAATGGCAGTGTCTCTGTCTTTGCTCTTTGTATGTATTCCTGAAGCACCTAGCACCACGTGAGACACATGGTTAGTACAGTAGACTCAACCAGAACTCAAGCAACCGGCACGCTTTTAATTTTTGCCAATTGCTTGAGCATGTCGTTTGCTTGAGTTCAAGTTAACGGAGAGTCTACTTATATTTATTCAACATCTATAACACCAATCCCCATAGGTGCCGGTTAAATGAGAGTCTGTTGTACTTATTAAATGTTTGAAAAAGGAAAGACATGATCAGGAAATTGAAAGAAGTAAGAGATTAAGTGGAAAATGGCATTTGTCATTTGATATCTGTCGTAAAATTTAATAACCAAAAGGAACAATTTCTAGAGCAGCATTCTAAGTTTACAGAATGGTAAACTGAGACCCAGGCAAAGAAAGCAACTTGTCCAACCAAGGTCAAGGTCAAGCAGTTAGAGGCGGAGTGAGGGTCAGAAACTAGGTTTGTGCTGTATGCTCTTCCCCATTGGTGAACTCCCTGCTCAGAGAGGTCAGTACCTGCTTCAGTCCTCTCGAAGTCAACAAGGTTTGGGACACAAGCAACTATATGAAAAACTATATGAAAAACACCTTTTATTAAACAGAGAGTGGGCCATCATGACTCTAACACGGCTAGGTTCAAGCCCATAAGACTGGCCACAGCACACACGGGCGAAAAATTGAAATTTTAAATGATTTACTTGATTAATTTGTGATACGTTAACACAATCACATGATTCAAAATCTCAAATGAGATTTTGCCTTGTCCTCCCACCATAGAGGTATTTACTGTTGTAGTTTCTTACGCATCTTCCAAACTTTCTTGACGGTTCTACAAGCAAATGTGAATAAATATTCTTATTTACATCCTTTTTGGTACACAAAATTTCACCTATTATAGACGCTGATCTGCACCTTGCTTTTTTTTTTTTAACTTAACAATATTTCTTGGAGAACTCATATCAATAAAAAATAACTACCTCTGCTTAGCTGCAAAGTATTCTCTTGAAAGGATGCAACATAATTTAATTAAATGGCCCCTTATTGATGGATTTTGGATTATTTCTAATCTTTTGAGGTAAGAAAAACAACCTTTACTGGCTAACATGGTACATACACCTAGAGTTTGTGCATTTGTAATGTTGGCATGCTGCCAGTTCCCCTCCTAGTGGTTATACCAATTTACATTCGAGTCAGCAGTTTGGGAATACCTGATTCTTCACAGTTTCTACATCATAGTGTGTTATTAAACTCTCGGATGTTAGCCAGTCTGATGGGTGAAAAATGCTATTTCAGGGTAGTTTGATTTGCATTTCTCCTAGGAGTGAGGTTGAGCATCTTTAAAATGCTAGACAATGGAACTGTAAAGAAAAAACTAAAACAGAATTTCCTCTGCTTGCCGTGATCAATAACCAGCACGCAGTTGGCCCCAGAGAAAGAGATGTCTGCCTGCTCTGACAGGCATTTGGAGCAGACCACCCCCTCAGTGCTAGTGCTTCACATGGATTCTTGCATTCAGATTCACAAGCCCCTGAACGATAGGCACTGTGTCTCAGTTTTACATCTGAGGGAACTGAGGGTGAGAGAGGGTACCCTTCCTGAGATCAGGCATTGAGGACTCAGAACGCTGGTCTACCCCCGCGCTGCACTGTCTAGGGTGCTGTGCTTATTCACAGTTTGAATTAGGTCATTTGTGTGCTGCTCCCATTGGATTTATGCTTTTCTCCCTGGCCTCGCCATCTCCCCACCCCACGTCTGGTTTGGAAGGATGTATGTTTTCTTTAATGTAGCTTTGGTTCATTGCTTTTTCCTCTAGAATATTGAGATTGGCTGGTCTTTCCTTCTCTGCATTTTCCCCTTTTCTGCTTGTGTCTTGATAGAAGCCACTGCATTTGTAGCAAATTATAAATATTGATCTGTTTTCTCTCTCACCTTTATATAAATATGGGAGTCAGGGCATTGGGCTGTAAAACAATAATAAAAAAAGCAGTTGGGGAAAATTTATTATTTTCTAGTTTACACAGGAAGGATTAACTCAACACAATCATGTGAGAACAAAATAACGTTAAGTTGTTGATGTATACACTCTTGGATGTTAGCCAACCTGATGGATGAAAAAAGTCCACAACTGGACTTTTCTAAAACTATCTAGAAAAGGCTAGTTCTTCCTGAGTAGAACTAGTACTCTGAAAGGGATGGATAACTTAAACATCGGTTCCAGGTATATAGCAGATGTGTCTATACCACCAATGTCAGAGAGAATTACTAGTCTTCTACTAAAGTGGTGCATGACCTGTTAGAATTGGGTGGGCAGCCATAGTAGCTGTGCAACTAGGAAGCCTTCACCAGGCTGTCAGATAACTAAGGTGTGCTGGCCAGACCCCTCTAGGGTCTGTTTGCAAACCCTACCAGGTTCCCTGGATCCCAGTATGGCATCTAGGCATCTGTCCCTGTCCCCAACACCACCTCCAGAGTCTTCTGTGTGGTAACCCAGGGCAGCACTTCCAGAAACTGCTCCTGCCACCCTGGTTTGACTCTCTCGATTCTGCCTCCTATCCTGAAGTCTCAGCATGCCTGCCAAAGGAAGGGAAACTTTGTGAAAGCCAGGTCCCCTCCCCACGAAGCCAGCACTGCCACCAAATGAGTGTCACAATCTTGGGTCAAAGATATCTTGGAAAGCAATAACTGGTTAATGCTGTTTCTAATGAAAATCACCTAGGCGAATCAAATCACTTGAAAATTGCCATGGAAATGTGCTTTTCAAGGGCCTGGAATGCAGTTCAGTTCAGGGATGAAGGAACTTAAAGAACGGCCACCCCGTGCACCATCTGCCTCACCCAGGGCTACCCCTCCAGGTTGTCGTTTTCTGTCCTGGCCAGTCCGGAAGAAGGTTGTAACAGAAAGAGAGGGAAGAGGAACCAAGATGCAAATACGGCTGACCTTTGAACAATGTGGTTAGAGGCACTGACTCCTGCTCAGTCAAACATTCATATAACTTTGACCTTCCAAAACTGAATAGCCTTGACCAGAAGCCTTACCGATAACATAAGCAGTTGATTAACACGTATTTTGTATGCTGTATTCATGTGTATGATACTATATACTGTATTCTTACAATAAAGTAAGAGAAAAGACAATGTTATTGAGAGGACCATAAGAAAGAAAAAATACATTTATAGTATTTATTGGAAAAGATCCACTTATAAATAGTGGAATGACATAGTTCAACCCCGCGTTGTTCCAATATCCACTGTACTTGGTTTCCCTCTGTGCTTCCTCGGAGAACACCCTCCTTTTACATTACATGGTGGTGCTCTCCCTTGGCTGCACATCGGAATTACCTGGAGAGTTTTAAAAAATACTGATGCCGGGGTGCCATCCCCCGAAATTTGGATGTGGGTAGTAGAAGCTGCACCCTGAACACTGAACACTGAGTGGTTTAAAAACTCCTGGAGGTGCTCCTGTGTTCACAGCAGCATGAGTCACCAAAGGGGGGAGCGAGCCAGTGTCCATCGTTTGGGTGAATGGATACCCAGCCTGTGGTGTGTACACACGATGGAACATTGGTCGGCCTTCAAAAGGAAGGACATTCTGACACGTGGATGAGGCTTGAGGACATGACCGTGAAGGTAAGTCGATCACGAAGAGACAAATGCTGTGTGACCCCACTTGCATGAGGGAACGGGGGTGGCCGCGGACTTTTGGTTCTCAGGATGGCCATCAACAGTGCCCCGGTGACAGTCTCCAGATTCGTTCTATGAGAGCCTCCAGGGGTCTCTACCTCCTAAGATTATAGAATCAGAATTTCCATGGTTGGAGCTAAGGGATATGAATTTTCAGTAATGCCCCCAAGTAGTGTTGGTGTGCTGCAAGGGTTGGAAATCAGTGGATATCAACAATCCAACGTCCTTGATCTGGCTTGAAGGCCTTGGGCAGTGTGGCTCGGGCATTCTTTTCCAGCCTCATGTCCTGTCTTGGCTGCAGACAGGACTTCTTATGCTCGCCGTGACACCCTGTACTCACAGGACCCCCGGGTCAGGGGTTTTCTTTGCGTCAGAAGTGCCTCTGCTCCTTCCTTGCCTATTGCAACCCCCTCAGCCTCCAAGACTCGGACTGACTTTTCATCTCTTTCACAGAACTTTCCTGGGCTCCTTTCACATCCTCCTACCTTCTCTCTCCTCCCTGCTCCCCCCTGGTTACAGCATTTTGAGCTCTAGGCTCCTTGCCACTGTGCGTGTGTGTGTATCTCAGGCTTGGCGTCACCGGCATATCTTGAGTCTAATTCTGGGAAGGCAAGGTCCGAGAGGATGGTTGGCTCAGAGGAAGGGTTCCATATTTATTGGATTTCACTTTCTAGCCCTGACCTTACTTCTAAGCTTCAGGGAAATATGTCTGATGGTCCACATGATGTCTCAAGCTCCTCAACCCAAACAAGGTCTCGATTTAACCCACAGATTCCCCCTTTCCACAATGCCCCCCCCCCTCTTTCAATGATGGCATCTCTGTCCACCTGATTAAACACTCAGGTCAAAATGGTGAACGTTGTCTTTTATGCCTCTATATTTCTTACCTCCCACATCCATTTAGACATCAGGACCTGACAATCCCACTGTAAGATGGATTTCAAACCTCTCCTTTCTCTCCAGCGGTCCTGGTGCGCCAGGCCTTTCTGTAGTGACATGCCAGCCAGTCTCAGACAACACCCTTCTCGCCCTTTGCAGTCGGTTCTCCTTGCTGCAATCAGATCGAGTTTTATAACATGTCTGGCTACATGACTCCGTTGCTCCTGACAGTTGTACATTTTTAATAGGCTCTAAAAGGCTCTGCCTACGCCTCCTGCCCCTCACCTGGTTTGTCCTGCCTGTTCTAGCAACACCAGCCCCATCCCCCTTCTTTACTTTGGCGTATGCCCTTCCTTCCTCAGAGAATTTGCCCAGCACATTACTTCTGCCTAGAATACTGTGTCCCAACCCTCTGTTAGTGGCCACCTACCATGCTTCTCTCAGCCTTCACTCTAAATGGTTCTGCTTCAGGGAGGCCTATCCTCAGCCCAGGTGTGGTGAGTCAGTTCCCAGCTTGCCTTCTCACAGCATTCTAGATGTTTCCATCCTGGTGCATAATACAAGTGTGCTTTACAAAATACTGTAATTTATTGCCTACTCCCACTCCATGGGGTTTCATCCCTGATTAGATCCCCAAATTCAAGCACCTAGTGAGTGAATTGCTCAATAAATACCTGCCACATGAATCCACTCCCTATTATCTGCCAGCCTGTAGAGACCATCCTCGCTTTTTGAACCACACTCCTTTCCAATCCCAAAGTACAGAAAGTTCTTAATGTGGCTGCCATGGGATTGCTCCTCCCTTGACCTGACCCAAGCTAATCATGGATACACGGAGTTGGGAGTACTGGTTAGGAGGCAGAAATGCAGGCGTGCCCCGGTCACCATCATGCTGTCACACCCGAGTCCGCCAGCTCCTCTCCCCTGAGCACCCCTTGTGGCTGGAACACACACAGTCCCCTGCCTACCAGACTCCCTACCTGGGATTGGGGGATAGAAGGGAGGAAGCCCCCCACCCCTTTCTCTCTTCCTCTCTGGGCACGTTATCATGCACAAAGAAGGGAGAAGAGAGATTATTTTCCTGTGCTGAATGCTGCATTTTAAATGAAGTCCCTTAGGCATTTTAAACAATCATATTTATTCTACATGCAACAATAGTTTCATTATATGTAGTGAAAATCCTTCTAAATGTTAATGTACCATTGGCCCAAGAACCTCACGTTTGGAATAAGTAAACCAAGATATGGCCTCACTTTAGTGAAAACTTACTGAGCCCAGTTCTCTCTCCATTGCAACTTGTTTTAGGGAGAAAATAATTTCTTATAGTTGTACAAAAAAAAAAAAAATACAACCTTTGAAGTCTGAAAGACCTAGGTGCAAATCCTAGCTTACTAACTGGGTGACTTTAAAAAAATTATTTACTGTTTCTGAGCCTACTTTAAAGGGGTTTTAAAAGATCACATGAGAGAACTTATCAACGATTAGTCTATAATACTTTTAGTATATAGTAATGTCTTTATACTATATGGTCAATACTGAATAAATAGTGATTAGTAGTAGTTAGTAACAGTTAGTAGAATTAATTATAAATGCCTTATCTTCTAGCTCAGCAATAAAGCTCACCTTGGGTCAAATAGGAACTTGCCTGACATCCATCATTCAGTCGGCAAATATTTCTCAAGCCCCTACTATGCCCAGGCAGCATGCTAGGTTCTGGATAATACTTTGGTGAATAAATTGGGCATGGTTTTGTCTTCATGGTGCTTCAAGTTTAGCAAGAAGCAGAAAAACAAGAAAGCAAACCAAGGAACACATAGCTGTGAAATGTAAGAAGTGTCACAGGAAAATGAGAGGAGATGGCGGAGAGGGCCTAGGTCCACTGGCTCATTTCTGTTCCCGTCCCCACAACAAGGGACCAAAAGAGACTTGATCGAACACCTTGTTTATACATTCTGGTACTATTCAAATGCCCTGATACATTTCACAAAGCTAGCCTAACTCTAAGGCTCGAATCTGACCGAAAATTGTGAGTGGGGGACACACACCCAACCGACAGATCAGTACACTGAACAAAACAAAATAAAGCACAAAAACCCTTAAAGAAAATGCTAGCAAACTAAATCCTGCAGCATTTGAAAGGGCTAACTTGCCACAACCAAATGGATTTATTCTCAGACTTCAAAGGTGGGCTGACTTAAAGAAATCTGCTAATATAATTTAGACATCAGGTGATCGGAGGAGAAAGACTGGATTCTCATGTCCAACAAGTAGAAAATCCTTTTATTGTGTTTAACATTCAGAATAAGACTTTTCTTTACTGTTCTTGGCTGTGGTTAGTTTGCCTGAAG
The DNA here is from genome assembly GCA_004026885.1 of Lyroderma lyra. Taxonomy (NCBI): domain Eukaryota; kingdom Metazoa; phylum Chordata; class Mammalia; order Chiroptera; family Megadermatidae; genus Lyroderma; species Lyroderma lyra. The sequence continues at coordinate 23,914 of PVJL010011514.1, read as the reverse complement.
TTCTAAGGCTTTGGCTACCAAGTATAATTAAAATAAGCAATTGTTTGTTAGAGAAACAAAAGAGTATGTGTGCTTGTGTGTATGTGCACTCGTGTGTGTGTGTGTGTGTGTGTGTGTGTGTGTGTGTGTAGAGAGTGTCACCTAGCCCTCTCTGCCAGGTGAGTTTAGGTCATATTCGTCCCCATAAGACTTCAGGGCAATACGAGGGCTGTCTAGAAAAAATCCAGCCATAACTGCCTCTATTTTTCATATTACATGGCTGGATACTTTCCAGACAGCCCTCGTATAAACACCATTTCTGCCCAGTCCATGCAGTCAGCTCAGCCCAACAGGTTTGTCAGAAGCAATGGAAACAAACCCCCAAAGGCTGTGGCTGCTCACTGGTGACATGGTTTATGCCAGCATATAATTGATGGACAACCTCCGTTTCAGAAATTAATTACTGTTCTTCTGGAGTTAAATTTGCTGATGATGCTTCTCACAAAAATATGAGGTCTTTACATGGAAAATGCTCTAATTAAATAAGAATAAAGGCAGAAAACTTCCAGACCTAAATGAGATACATTTATTCCATGCATGCGGTTGAATCTTTAATAATTTGAAATGTAACCGTCTCTTTCCTCCTGGGATAGCGATCATATCTTGCTCTTTGCTATATTTGCATCTATCTCCCTTCTAATGTTTATTTATGACTGTGGCGAAGAGGCGAGATGCATTCACTTCATTCCTTCCCAACATCCCCTGCTTTCTCTCCCAAATCCCTGTGCTATGGAGTGAATTGTGCTCCCCCTCAAATTGATCTGTTCAAGTCTAACCCTCAATGTGACTAGATAGGGCTTTAGTAATTAAAGAAAGTCATTAAAGTCATAAGGGTGGGGTCTTAATACAGTAGAATTTGTGGCCTTATGGAAAGGGTAAGAAACCTCTTCCCCCACCCCACCATACAGATATACCCCTCTCTCCCTCCCTCCTGACCTCTCTTTCTCTCTCTCTCTCTCTCTCTCTCTCTCTAACCCCACCCTCTCTCTATTTCTACACACTGAAGAAAGACCATATGAGCACATAGCAAGAAGGTGGGGAGCTAAGATACTCAGAGAAGAGAGAAAGGGGTAGCTAGGAGTATAAGAAAAAAAAATACAGCTCTGTCTTTTTTCTCCATCCAAACCTTCTCTCCTGCTGTCAACACCTGGCCCACGCAGGGGAAGAATGTTGGGTCACTGTGTCCTCTGAACTGGTTTCTAGGGGCCCAAGGGCTTGTATACATTTCTCTTGCATAGAGACCCCAGATATCACTATTGACTGAGAATCAGCATCTCTTGTCTCCTCCCCTTCACTCACTGCATGTACATACAGCTGCACAGTGAGCACTTCTGTGTGTCCGGCACAGGGCCAGGCACCACAGCCCGAGATCAGCTCCTTTAACTCTCCTATTTGCTACATTAGAAGAAACACAGCAAAGGAGCCCCATGCTGGACCTGTTTTAAGTAATATAATTTAGGTGTGGTTGGCTTTGAAGTCAGTGCTATTGTCACAGTTCTCTGCCCATATCACAATACTCTCAAGAGCCACTTATCACAGGAGCTGCTGGTGGCCAGGACACTTGTAAGCCAAAGACCAAGTTGACTTCCAAATGGCTAGACCACTCGACTCTCCACTTCTGCCCTCCCATCCCTTCCCCTCCGCCTTACCTGAGATGTGGATCCACGAGATGAGGAGGTAGAGGAATCCCAGGTGCCCTGAGACATCAGAGCTCTTCGATATATCGGAAAGGAGGGGCACGGAGAAGCAGCAAAAGAAAGAGATGATATCAAATGAGAATCTTTGAGTTGTGAGCTAGCTCGGGTAGCAGGTATGGCGTGATTTAACAAAGATGGGTGTCTCGTGGAACCCAGGAGCAGAAAACCAGCAGAACTAGGAACTGGAAGCTGGGCAGAACGCTCCCCAAACCCCCATCTCTTGTTCTCTGCCCTTGCTACTCAACTGCTCCATCCTCCTTCCTTCCCACAAAGCTGCTTGCTTTGATTGGCCAGTCTACAGGGTGGAGCATGGGTGCCCCACATGGTCAAGCTTACATGTTCTTGTCTCAGCTGTCCAGACACGTCTGGGCTATCTTTTAGTTCTATTTATATATCCCTATGAGAGAGGGCCTCTGGGCGCAGCTTGGATGAGCCTCTTGTCCTTGGTGAGGCAATGGGCTGGGGACAGAAGGAACTCCCCCCAAAAGTGCACGCCACAGACAAAGGCGAGGAAGGAGCACAGAGAGAAAACTGGCAGGCCAGCTTTCACTGAGTTCCCACCCGCTGTCTTACTATGTTCTAGATGTTCTGAAGAGTTCAAGGGAATAAAGTGTGATCCTCCAAGGGCCTACTGTACCCACTTTACATAATATTATAAAAGAAAAGATGCCATACCATTGGGCAGCACCTTTGCAATGCTCTTCATATAGAATAAATCTCATTTTTAATAAAAATGTATCTCTTAAGATATACACAACGATTACCCAAGAAATAGATTGGACTGTCCATTATATTGATATATACACAGTCTTGGAAATTTGTCTCTAGTGCCTGGTTTACTATACACCAACAGAATTTAGAGCTCTATAAAAATACTTTATAGCATTCAGGCACCAGTGTTCCTATTTCTCATGCGGAAACATTGGAAATGTGGTCAGGGCTGTCATTCATTCCTGGCACTTACATGTTTTTCACAAATAGTTGCTGCCTTAAGAAAGCGTCACCAAATAAAATGCTTTTATTTGGTTCCTTGGTGATGTGTCAGTAGACATTAACATGAAAATTTCATTGTGCCGAGGTGCTGTCGCCCACTTCAGAATGTTTTCAGGGGGAGCTGGAAGGTCTCTAAGGACCCATCAGTGGCCATGAGGAAGCAGAGCTGAGGGTTGTTACCCTTTGAAAGGATGTCTCTGTCTATTGGCCACTTCCCCTTTATTGAGAAGGCGGGAACATAATAGAATTTTATGAAGATGGACTTTCACCTGTCCGGGTGGGAGTGTCACAGTCCCAGCCCTGGTGTCTTTGCCAGCATAGGAGAGAGGACCTGCAGAGCACACGTGTCCCACCTCTTCAGACACCAGCAGTGGGCAGGGGGCCCTTTCTTCAAGCAAACTCAGTCCATGATCGAATCTTTACCCTCTGACTACGGCAGAGAAGATAATATGTAGACTTTACAAAACGATTCATCTACAATCTATTAAATAGGGGGGCCCTACAGGACATTGGAAACAGACTTTTGCATCCATAAATTAGATTTGCGTGCCCAATTGTATTGCTTGGAGTGGGTCACATAAATATAATAATAATAGCATTATTAAAATAGCAATAAAACTCCCTTAAGCCCCCTTCCTTGCTTTAGTGTTCTCCATATCACTTATCATATGATTTACTACTTATTAGTCATTTATTGTTACCTTCCTCCACTAGAATGTAAACCCTAAACAGGCGAAAGATTTTGTTTTTTCCTTTTTTCTTTCTTCACTACCTCCATAGTACCTAGAACATTTGGCTCAAACCATGTGCTCGTTACATTTTTTTTTTAACAAATGAAAAAGCTAACCTTTGCTAAGTCTTAGTTATGTCACTTTTCTCATTTAATTAATACAATCGTATGAGTACTAATATTTATTATGCTCATAATTTTAACTTAACAAAATCACATGAATGTACTTTTCAAATAAAGAGTTACAATACCACCAAAGCCAGGATTAGAGTCTTAAAATGCTGCTCCAGTAAAATGAGCCAAGGCTTCCTAGAGAAATAGCTGATTCCAGATCTGGGGTGGGAGGGTTGTGTACAGGATGAGGCTGGAGCACCTCGTTACACAGAAAGCAAGGACGTCACCACAGACAACTTGAGTGGCCTCAAAAGGGTTTAGGGGCCAACTTGAAGGGGCTACCACTGGCCAAAGATGGGCCATTTAAGTGTACAAAGCATAACTGCAAACGATTGAAAACCTTCAAGTCTTAAAATCCATTAGTTCATAATGGTAGTTTTTGGTTGTTTTTTTTTTAAGCCTGATTAGTCACTTTTGGAAGATGCAAGAGAAGAAACTTTTTATTCTAGAAGCAGTAAGGAAAAGAATCCAGACTTCCTGTTTTAGCTCAGTTACAGAGAACAGGAAGCAGCATTGTTCTCGCACTTACAGCACGAAGGAAACAGCAAATGAATGACTTCCTGAGTTTTCCAATAACTGAAGTCACAGGGCAACCCACTCACTGGAAACCTAGTGATAAAGACAAAGTGCACTGGACAATTAGAACACGATTTATTAAGGCCCGTGCAGTAGTGAGAACACCCCCAAATTCAAAGATCAGAGCCTCAGCAGCGTGGTTTTGCCTTGAAGAGGGGTAGACAGGTAACAGCTGGGGGCTTACAGGTGGGATTGCTTTGCAATCAGGGGAAGTCTCAGCGGAACTAGAAATGTGTCTTTCTGTGTCTAGGGCTTCAGGGGGACAAACAGTTCTAATGTTAGCTATTCACTCAGACAAAAAAAAACAGGAAGTTGGCTAGGGGGTGGAAGGGGAAGGGTCTATATCTGGCCTTATTAGGGGCTTCAGGCAAAATGGGAAAGTTCTGTGTTTGGCCGGGTCACAGGTCAACACAGGAGTCATCCTGCATCTTAAACCAGTCATGACAAAAAGTAGGCTACAAATTTTATCTGAGTCATATGGGCAAGGGTGGTTCTGTGAGATAAACCACTTCCTGGAACACAAAACGGTGGAGGGATTTCTTGACCTTTTGCTGTTTGATAGGGAGCAGGGGGCTCAGGTGGAGCTCAGCATGGTCCCTGGAGTGACAGGTGCCTGTTAGGTATCTAACAATCTGCAGCCGCTTCACGGGGAAGACTACCAGATACCATAGGAGACTCAGGTAGCAACTCTCAAGGCATTGCTAAAAGCTGGGTCTGGGCTATGTACAGCGTGAGTCGTAGACATAGAAGAGGTTTGCAAACTCTTCCAGGTGTTTCTCTGGAACCCCAGCAAGTGTTCAACTCAGTGCCGGCTCGCAGGAGGAAACGACCAGCAGCCCCTGCTCCATTCCACTGAGACCTGTCTCCCCGGTTAAACAAAAGCCTTACTCTTCAGGTGGAAGAGAATAAATCACAAACACAGTAGCCTTAGGGGGCAATCCACTTAAGCTGGGCTTGGAGAAAAGAAGAGGAAAGTTCTATCCCTGCAAAAGGGGAGGAACAGGGCAAAGCCCAGCTCAGGTCTGGCGGGGGTGGGGGCAAGACCTCCCCCCCACCCCCCGCCCCCGTGAGGCCACGCCCCCAGCCCAGGTGTGCGGTGTTGGCAGGGCCTGAGGCTCGAGTCAGACGATGACAACATCTCCGTCTAGAATCCCCCACCGCCATCTAACAAATGTCAAGGAAAAGTAACAGAGAGAAGCACAAGAGCAAGATTTTCTCTGGGAAGACCCCGTGCCAGTCAAGGAGACCCAGAGCCAAGCAGGAAGCGGACGCGGAGAAAGCACACCCCTGACATGAGCGTGCACCCCCGACGAGGTAGGACTACACATGATGGAAATGGCATTACCTGCCTCACTTTGTTTTAGAGGTGCTGCTGTAGCACATCACTGCTTTCGTTGGTTGGTATTTGTTCTGTTGCTATTTGAAAAGCCTCCGAATCCCCCCAGAGCTGTAACATTTCAGGGTTTAGATCGGATCCTAACCTTGGTTAAAGCAGCTTGTTTGGCGTAATGACTTGTTAGAGCAGGGGTGTCCAACCTTTTGGCTCTCCTGGACCCCACTGGAAGAATTGTCTTTGGCCGCACATAAAATACACCGACACTAACGATAGCTGAGGAACTAAAAAAAATATCTCAAGAAAACTCATAATAGTTTAAGAAAGTTTACGAATTAGTGTTGGTCAGTGTTCAAAGCCATCCTGGGCCACAGGTTGGACAAGCTTGTGTTTAAACATTTGCTTTAGCTTTCATATGGTCTCTTTTCAGGTGGGCTCAACTTTTATAGTAGCCACCTCTCCAGGAAGGAGGAGGGTACACCCTAAAGTTCCTCAGCTTGCTATCCATTTCTGGTGGGGATTACAGCAGAGGCGAGAACCCCCGTGTTTCCAAAGCCTCCCAAACCCATGTACCATGTGCTGTCTGTATATGTGTTTACTCTCTGGTCTTTGGCTAGTTGACAAGCTTTAGTATGCACAGTTAAGTTCTGCCATCTGGGCTAATGTGACCCAGCTAGAGGACTTCATTCTTAAGGAGAGCTTGGATGAGTGATAGCAGCTCCTTGATAAACTCCAGTTTCACTTTTGAGGTTCTCCATAGAAATCTCGAATAAATCTAAGCAAGGTACAGATTTCCCTAACTGAGGCAAGACACTGTTGGGGCTCCCCTTCTTCTGTAGAGACAGGATTCAGGGGGTTGCAGTGATGAATGGTAAAGTAAGAGGGAGAGAATAACAGAATTTCATAAGTGGTTCATCAGCTGACTGGGAAGTGCTGTGTTCTCAGTCGGTAGTAATGTCTGTACTGCGTGAGGCCCATGCGATCGGCGGGGGAGCCTAGAACTAGTTCAACAGAAGCATCAGCAAGTTTCAAAGAGGCAGCTGTTGTCCTAAGACATGATGGATAAGCCTTTGCAGCTGGGTCAAGGCTCAGGCAATCGTTAAATGATGGGTTTTTGATGATTCCCTGAGGTTGAGTTAAAACCCCAAGGACCTGCCCAGTGGCTCCTTCACAAATAGACGAAACACCTTTTTGTAGTTGAGGGTGCCTGGGGAGGGGAGGCCGCTTCCTCCCTGACGTGGATGGCCATCATGCTCACATTTGAGCAGAGGGGCTCTTACTGATGACTCAGTTCATAAAGAGGCATTGCAGTCTTGGAAAAATGTGGCACCCATTGTCTGCAATATCATTAAACCTGGAAGTCCTCTCAATTATCATTTATGGGGAGCGTAAGATATGTTTGAACAGCCTTCGGCTTATCAGAAGAGAGTGCTTTTCCTCTTCAAATAGGTCATGCCCTAAATAACAAGCTGCTTTCTTGAAACGTTATGTCCCTTTTCTGCTAAGACTGAGAGCAAGTAAACGACATCCTTTCCGGAGGCTTCCTTGATCTCTGAACAAAGCAGAACATCTACATATTTCATCAGGACTGAGCCACAGGAATTTAGATCTTTTAAGTCTTAGTTGAGGACCTGGGAAATGGAGGAGGGGGCTTCAGTGACTGTCCCCTGAAGGTGAAGGAAATAAGACCATCCAGGCCTACAGGCATCCTGAAAAAAGGCAGAGCAAAGATCCCTGACAGTGAGCGGGTGGCTTTGAGAGGAGTTCATGACAGGGTATGTGGGTTAGGTACGACTGGAAAGCGAGGGATGATACGTTGGTTGATGGTCCTGAGGTCTCGAGAAATGGATATCCCCATCTACTTGGTTTCATTACTGGTTGGGGTGGAAGGCTTACAGGACTTGTGTGGGGTATGAGAAGGCCTTCTGGATTCAGGGAATATTGGGGAACTTTAGGTAATGGTTTGGTAGGCTCTCTCTGAACTTTTATAGGTTCTGTTCCATTTTTTTTTGCCTATGTCAGTGAAAATTTTAGCCCACAAAGAATATCAGATACAGTGTGCAGATCCTTATTTGGGGCATCAATTAAATATAATGAAGGAAGCAAAGGTATAGCCAAACAGATACAACTTGATTTTGAATAGAAGAGTCCTCGAGAACCTCAAGAAGTAGTCCCTCTGGAGTGAATTGGATATTACAATTTCGTTTGCAAAGTCTCTTTATTAAATTTGCAGGGTGGTATCACAGAGAAGAAGTGTTTTTCAGACAAGGGCCCAAGCATTAGGTTAAGGGCTTGAAGAAGGGGAAAATCTGTGGGTTATTTGTACCACCTGTGTGGTATGCTTGTTCTGAGGTGCTTGAGTGAAGGTGGTGGGGTTTCATACAGAAAACGTAGCACTCAGCTGTCTTTATGTGTAGTAGCACCAGGAATTGATGAGGATGCCGATCTATTTATAGTTAATTCACCTTGAGTATTTAAAGGTGTGTGTTGGGAGTTTACTAACCTACTCCATAATATTGTTGTCCTGGCTTCCATTTTGTGTGGCCAAGTGGCCCGAAGCTGAGCAGACGTACCATTTGACATGGGACAGAAAATAGCAGTGCTGTCCCATGTCAAACGGTACGTCTGGTCAACTTTCTGACACCTTGAACTTAGCCCAGTGAGACTAGGCTGACTGTTTCAAACAGGACAATACCGTTGTTGTCTGTCCTGCCTATGCAATTTTTGCTAATCAATGTCATCCCCAATAAATGTAACAATAAATGAATAAGTAAGCTTGCATAGTTTTTCTGAAACATAAGAGCAACAACAAAACAAAAAAAACCCCAGGACATCTGGTCAGCCTAGGCCAGAAGGGTCCTTGAACTGACATGAGCCCCTTGAGCACACGCCCTAAATTCAAATAAATGTAAGTTCCTGCCTTGACAGCCCTTGTGACCATGTACTCCCTAGATTAGACCCCTGCAGAATTGACCAAACCCTACTCTTTTTGGTTTGAATTGACCAATCTGGCCTCAGCCCAAGAACCCCAGAGCACTCCACCCCTGACCTTAATAAGGGCGACCTGGGTCCTGCCCCTCTCTCTGCCTGCACCCTGCCTGACCTTACACATACCCACTACCTCAAGGCAGGCAGAATACTCCTTCTAGTACTCCTGGGGTCCACGTTAACTTAACAGTCTCAACAATACGGCAGAATTTTGAGCACTTCTTTTCTTTCTTGGAGCACCCTCATTGACTTCCATTCATTGAGAGATTTTCCTGTGTGTCTTGGTTTGTCTCTGTTAAGATGATCTTTTCTCCAGGATTCTTCTGTTAATATCGGTTAGTGTCCTCGTCGGTAGGTGGCTGTTTGGCGAGTTGGCCACCTAGCTGTTTGATCTGCAGGGCCGTTTACTTTGGGTCTTGTCTCATTTTTATTGTAAAGCTCTCTCAAAATGTTCTGCCAGGAGGGAGCTATTTGCCATTCTAATTTCTTTTTCAAATTAGGTCTCCAACTACAGGCTTAACTCCACGGACAAAATGAGATCCAAGGCCTGCTGCTACATTAGCACCTTCTTTAACTCTCAGGGTTGTTAGAAGTTATTTCTAGTCAATCCTGAAAATCTCCCATACTTTTCATCTTGTTTGCATGATTCAATTGTGGTTCAATCAGTTCTTTTTTTTTTTTTTTTTTTTTTAATGTTTCAGGTGTGGCTTTTATGAGACATTGATCTACTTTTCTGCCCCCATCCCTTTTGACCTTCTCAGGTTTATTGTGTAAAAAGGATCGTGTGGGTCCCTTTCCAGATCAATCCAATTAGCTTTAGCCACCTAGGATTTAGCATCTGAGGTTTTAACCAAATTGTATACAAGTTGACAGGTTAGGTAGTGCTGTAAGATTATAGTTCATACATACTGAAAGAATTCTAAATTCTTCTGTTAATTCTTGCTGACCTCATTTGGGTTTAGGGAAACTTTAATTATCTCTTAATTCTGTTCAAGTCCAAGGCTTAAGTTCTACAGTTGCCTGCACACCTGGGTCATGGGAGGGATGGATTCTTACAGGCTTCTGGCATTTGAGGGTTTTATGAAAGTGGTTGGGAAGAGATAGGGGGTGGGGACAGGGGGAGGAGGAGGGAGGAAGTGTGGAAGTAGAAAGTATGGAAGGATAAGGGGGAAGAGGGAGGGCTAGATACGGAGGCAACTAAGGGCAAGGAGGGGAGGATTTAATAGGGACGTGAGTCTCCTTTGTTCTTGCAACTTTGTCAAGTTTTCCTTAGTTTTAACCAGAGAACCTTTTAGTGAAGCGATTGTTCAATTTCACTGGGAGACCTCTGCATATCAGTAAAAAAAAAAAAAAAAAAATGCTGCTCATTGGGCTTGTGAAATCTTACCGCCTTTCTTTTTGAGGCAACACTCAAATGAACAATTTTGTTCAAATCAAATGTTCTCAAAAGTGGCCACTGAAGGCCCATATCATCCTTGGTGAAGTTAGGCCATTGAGAAAGATCGACACCCAAATAGATTGCTAATCAGAGTACATATTGCAAGCAGGCATTTTCCGGGTAGAGGAGAGGATTTAGACCACTGATGTCCAACCTTTGGCTTCCCTGGGCACGTTGGAAGAATTGTCTTGGGCCGCACATAAAATACACTCACACTAACAATAGCTGATGAGCTAAAAAACAAACAAACAAAAAACCCTCTAAATGTTTTAAGAATTTGTCGGCAGCGTTTAAAGCTGTCCTTGGCTGCAGGTTGGACACACCTGAATTTTAGACTTAGGCGACCCCGTGAGAGCTGGAGGTGGTTGGCAGCAACATGGTGCTTACACTCCTTGTGTCTCAGACCCCCAGCCAGAGAGTTGTTCATATCCTCATGTGAACCCAATAAAGTCGGTACCCCCAGCAGGCGGAAAACCAAATAGAACACTCTGGATCAAAGCCAAGCTCTCAGGACAAAAAGCAGACAGCAGGAAAACCTTATCCAATTCTGTGACTCACCACAAAGCCTATCCAATGGTTGCTGATCCGGTGAGAATGGAAACCTCCAAGGTCTATGTGGCCAGCTCAAACAATAGGCTTCCAAGGCCTTTGCCTGCATTCTGCCTTATAATTTTCTTTCTTATGACAGCTAACACTTTTAGTCACCACCCGACAAAAAAGAAACACAAAAGACAGCAAAAAGATGCAAAGGAATGGTCTGATTCAACCAAGAATGCCTGCAAATATAAGCCAATGACAAAACTCACATACCAAAATGAGGATAAATAGCCACAGAACTCAACACAAAGTGAGCAGAGTTCAGACCGGATGCCGTGTCGTAGACTAGACAAGCAGCAGGCTTGAGGGGCCCCTGTGGGCACCACACCTGGTTGAAGGTTAGGGCCATGTAGTGCACAATGCAGATCAGGGGCTCAGCGGAGTGGCCCTGCTACCTGGAAATGCACAGGGACCAGCCAGATTAGAACACGCAGTGGTTATTCGGAGCTTGCTGGGGAGTCACCGCCTGCATTTTGGCAGAGATGCAAAGACAGAGGAGTAGGGGAGCTTTGTACCTAAGGGCTGTGCCCCGACTGGAGGTGTTGGCGTGAGCAAGTGGCAGTGGGCTAACTAAAAGTGGGGCGTCCTTGGTGATTGGTTGAGGGTATATATTTGGCTTCCTCTGGTTGGCCCTAAGTGGGAAGGAGGGACAAAATTAGGGAAGCTGTCAGTTATTAAGGAAGTCCTGGCCTATGGGGATGATGATTACAGAAGTCACTGCTCGACTTCCCATAAATCTAAGTGACAGAAAGCAGTCTCCCTTCCCAGGACGGTCACTCAGATAATGTGCTGACTTCCCGGGCTGGCTGCTACAGACTGGGGGTGGGAGTTCTGCTTTCACACATTTGTCCTGGTCATCGTTTGTCTATTCAGGTTGACGTTTATTCAGGTGAAGACATTCTGTCTGAGTTCCCTGGCAGATTGTAGTTTCACATGTGTCCTTGATATTATCTTGCTTGACGCTCAGCGGTCTCATGCTAGCTGAGGACTCATCAGTGCCCACCTTCTGTCCATGGCTAGCCTTCCTGCCCTCCCTCCCTCCTTAATTCTCTCTCTCTCCAGAACTTTCTGGAAACTTCCTGGTTTCTGAACCTAGCTTTCACGCTTTCCTCACTTATCTTCCTCCTCTCGATCTTATCACCCCTTTGGCTGCATTCTGAAAGAATCCCTTCACTCAGTCTTCCAGCTCACCAACCTGCTTATGTTGATTTGAATTCTCAGTGCATCTATTGGTAATCTTTCCCCCATCAAGTTCATTTTTCACTTTAAGAAGTTAATAAACAATGTGCTTTGTTATCAAGGTTCTCTCTGGGCATATTAATTATCTTTTTTAAAAGTTTCTGAGTGCTATACTACTTCTTGGTCCTCAGATACACATTTTGCCATCGGATGAGTTTGTTGCCTCTTTCAGTATTGGATGACTTTCCTGAATTTCCTCCAGTATTGGATGGTTTTGTGATTGGGTATTTCTCTCAATAATTGAAGTTTTCTGTTAAACTGTCTATTGTGTCTATGCAGTGGGACCTTAGCTGGTAGTACTGTTTTGAGTGAGCTGTGTACAGTGAGGATGGGCAAGAACGGATGGGCCGGGTGGAGTGGTTGGCACTGTGTACCTGAGCAGCCCGCTTCTCCTGGCACTGGAAGCCTTGCCTCTTGCATCTCAGCCCTGACCTGGAGGCAGGGAGCTCTCATTGCTGCTGCCTGATCCCCGAGCAGGGGCAGGAATGATGCATAAGATGGTAGGTGCCCTAAGTGCCTCAATGTCTCTAGCACCCCATTGTTTCTGGGTCACCTTCAGGTTCTGACTTCTGTAGTCTCAGTGCATGGGACTTTTTTATGCCGCTTCTCATTTTAGTTTTACTCTGGTAGTCTCCTTCAGTGAACTCCCCCATTTCCCTCATGCACACACACCTAGTTTTTTAAGTGCAACCATACATGTTTATTTAATGAAATTTTGGTAATATATTTTGGTGTAGGAAACGGGAGATTGCCACATGTGTTTAGTTAGCAATCTTTGAACTGGGAAACTTTAGTGGTTGGTAAAGTGTGGTCCAAGGACCTCTGGGGGTCCCCAAGGCCCTGTCAGGGAGTCCACAGGATTCTTTCTTTTCAACTTTGTGTGAGGCTGCATTCTCTTCAGCCAAAACACCTTGCCGCAGACTGCATGCTGAAGCAGCTGTGAGAATCCAGCTGTCTTTCGTGCAGACACCAAAGATTTTCATAAATGTGGAATGCTGCTGTTCTCATTAATTTTTTGTTTTGAAATGTAGTTTTCATAAAGTATGTTATTGATAATGCTATCCATTAGGTTTCTTATCATTATTTGAATTAATAAACTGTAAATATTGATATAAGGATCCATATGAATAATCTTGAGGTAATAATTTTTGAAAGTCTTCAGTGGGTCTTGAAACCAAAACGTTTGAGAACGGCTGTCTCAATCTCATTTTCCATGTGAGCTCCTTACACAAGAGTCTCAGCTGAAGGATGGGGCACCCAGAGTGACACTCACACCTCTGACTACAGAGCCCAAGTAGTATTCTTCTGATTGCAGTCATCTTCCTTTTATCTGCAAGTATATCCTCATATGCATATTTTTTTATCTTACAGAAAAACTAAAAGTATTCTCATGCCAAAGTAGAGCGCGTGCGTGTGTGTGTGTGTGTCTGTTTGTCTCTGTGTTGTAAAGGGAATAGAAATTGTTTATTGCTCTGTTATTAATGCCTTCCTATGTGGGACTTTGGAATTGGAACTTAATTGCACTGACATTTCCATAGATTCCATAGTCATTCACATGCCCTCCTTCTTTCCCCAGTAGCTCTCTATTCCGATAGGCTGTTCTGTGTTGTTCTTGTTAAATATGGAATACAACAGGGTACATCATAGGCACGAAGTGTAAAGAAAAACTAGATGACACAGAAACATCAAAGAGTGCAGTCCCATAGGTCTGTTCCCTGATGTCATGTCCCACCCGCTAACGCCCTGACTAACTACTTCTCTGAATGTCGTATCTGTCATCTGCATTATTTTACCACATATGTAGGCATCCTTAACCAAAACAGTCCCTTAAGTTTTGTCTGTTTATGACCGTATGTGGAATCATATTATATGGATTCTTCAAATTTCATTTTTCCCACAGTTTTCCTGCTGTGTAGTTTTTCCAGTACATATATGTACAGAGGGTGACAAAAAAACTTAACACGCATTTTAAGGAAGGAAACATCTTCCTAAAATGGTAATACTGAAAATGTACTGATAACAAATGATGAGCACAAGTCACATGTGACGTCTGCAATGACAAGAGGTGCTCAGAGTGGTTACCGTCAGTGTGCAGACACTTCTCATTATGGCAAACTAGTGCTTGAGCGACGCTGACATCTCTTTAAAGTGTACCCATCTTTTTGACACCCCGGTATGTACAAGGACTGTCCGGAAAGTATCCAGCCATGTATAATATGAAAACAGAGGCATTTATGGCTGAAGTTTTCCTGGACAGCCCTCATGCATCACGATTTATAAATCCATTCTCCTACCAAAATAATACCGAGATTTTATACAGGATTTTTTTTTTTTTTACTATCATGAACAGTTTTCTATGAACATTTTTTAAACTTTTTGAGATTATCGTACATTCGCATGCAGTGGTAGGAAGGAACGCAGAGAGCTCTCTATGCCCTTCTCCCAGTGGTAACATCTCGCCCAACTCTAGTACACTATCACAGCCAGGAAGCTGACATGGATGGTCCATTTCCCTGGATCAGATGTCACCAGTGTTCGTGCACTCGTGTGTGCGTGTGCGTGTGCGTGCGCTTCTATGAAACATCATCACACAGTCAAGATGCAGAAAAGTCCCATCACAGTGATCCCCTGTGCTACTCGTACAACAACAGCCACCAGCCTCCCTTTCTCCTTCCCTAACCCCGGGGGACCACGGATCCAGCCTCCATCCCTATAATTTTATTTCAAACCTGCTATATAAATGGAATCATACAGTATGTAACCTTTTGGGATGCCTTTTGGGGTTTTTTTCTTTCACCTATTGTAATTTCCTTGAGATCTGAGTGGTTGCACACGCCGATAGTTTGGTCCTTGTTTACTGAGGAGTGTTCCAGGGCATAGATGTGCCCGAGTTTAACCACTCACCTGGGAGGGACATTTGGGTTGTTTTCAGTTTGGGGCAAGTTCATGAAGCTGCTATGAATGTTTGCGTACAGGTTTTTTGTGTGTGTGAACATAGCTTTTATTTTTCTGGGATAAAAGCCCAGGAGTGCAATAGCTGGGTTGTACGGTGAGCACATGTTTAGTTTTACAGCAAACTGCCAAACTGTTCTCCAGAGTGGCTGTACCCTTTTGCAGCCCACCTAGGAACATTTTTATAGGCCCTTTTGGCGTGCACACAGAAGTACCTCCCGGGTCTACGAGGGCTGTCCAGAAAGCATCCAGCCATGTAGTATGAAGCTCAGAGGCATTTATGGCTGGGTTTTTTCCGGACAGCCCTCAGACATCCAAGAGTGGATTTGCTGGGCTGTGGAGTCTGCACAGCTCCACCAAGTTGTTTCCCCAAGTTGCATGCAACACTGTGTTCTTCCATATGTGAGAGCCCTGTTTGTCCTTGTTGTCAGTGACACCTGATAATGTCTAATGTTTTCATTTTCTCCATTTGGGGGAAATGCAGAGTGATATCTTCCGGAATTACTTCATACTTCCTTAAGCATTTTTCCTATATTTATTGCCATTTAGTTTTCTTCTTTGGTAATGTCCTGTCCAGCTCTCTTGTCCTGTTTCTTTTGGGTTGCTTGTTCTCTGCTGAGGGATTCTTGTAGCCAGGATACTGAAATTTTGTCTGATATAAACATTTCAAACATCTCATATTTGTGGTGTGGTTTTTCATGGCCTTTTAAAACCATTTCAGGAATAAAAAATTATTATTTGTATGTAGTCAAATGTATTATTTTCTTTTATGGTTAATATGCTCATGTTTATTCTCCTATATTACATTCTAAAATTTGAATAGGCTTATGTCCTCTATTTAATCCACTTGGAATTTATTTTAAAGCATGTTGTGAAGTGGGAATTCAATTCATTTTGTCCAAATGAATACCCAGTGTTTTGATGCTCTTTATCACATTCCATACTGCATTCCCAATGATAGGTTCTTTCATCATGTGTCAGGGGTGCATGTGAGTGTGGCTCTGCTTCGGGGCTCGCTATTCTGTCAACATGCTAATCACATGGTGTCTTCATTACTAGAACTGTATAATAAACCTTCATATCTGGATGAGTAAATCTACCCTCCTGCCCCTCGCCTGGTTTATTTTTTCCAAGAATGTCCATCTTGGCCCTTCCATGTACACCTTTTGAAATGGCTTCTACAATTTCATAAAAGTCTAGAAGGACTGGAATTTCATTGATTATATGAAATTATAATCATTATGATTATAGTCTTCCAACTCCTTACTATGGTATCACACCATTTATTGGGTCTCCTATGAATGTCTTACAATAGAATTTGCTAATATAGTATAAAAAGTTTTGTGCACCTTTTAGTTTTTTTTATATAGGTGACCTAGTTGGTTACTGTTATAAAGGATACATTGTTACATTTTCTAAGAATTTGCTAGTACATAGAAATGCAATTGGGTTGCTAAATCTCTCTCGTTCTACATTGCTCCCAGTACCTATGTCTTCCCTATTTTATCTTTCTCTGTCCTTATCACTTTCTAAAAGATAATGTTCTTACTTATTTTGTTCTTTGTGTGATTTCCTTTACTAAAATATAAACTATGTCGGGGCAGGGATTTTGTCTGTTTTGTTTACACTATATCTCCAGCATTGAGAATAGTGTTGTGCTTATAGAAGGTGTTCAATAAGTATTTATCGAATGAATGGATAAACTCATTAATTCTAATAATTTGTTGTTAAGCCATGTGAGCAACTATTAACAGTTTAATTTCTTCCTTTCAGTCCATGTCTTTTCTTGCTGTCTAGTGCTCATGTTACTTCCTTTCATATAACACTGAATAGAATTGGTAATATTGGTGATGGCCATATTTTTTTCTTGCTACAGATTTTAAAATAAAAGCTTCTAGTACATCTCACTTATATGTGTACACATGTATTTTTATGAGGGGAGATTTTCCTTATCTTAAGAAAGTTTCTTTTACTTCTAGTTAGCTAATTTGAAAATATTTTTAAATAACTGGATATTAAATTATTTGGTATAGTTTATCTGTATCTATTAATGAGATCATGTGGTATTTCATCTTTAATTAATTAGTTGGGTGAATTGGATTAATGGTTTCTAGTATTAAAGTAATCTTGCATTCCCGCAGTAAGCCCGACTTGATCCTGCCTTGGCTTACTTGGGATACACCTGACTTTTAATACTTGGTATTATATTATTTTCTTATGTTGCTGTATTTGGTTTGCTGTATTTTATTTTTAAGGAATTTCACATCTATGTTCATGAGTGTGATTGGTCTGCAATTTTTTATTTCCTGTAATATCCTTCCCTGGTTTTGGTGGCAAGGTTATGCTAACTTTGTAAAAGAATTTGGGAAGTATTCCCTTTTCTCCATTCTTGAAAAAGTTTGTGACTATAATCTGTTTCTTTAGTGTTTCATAGGATGCTTCTGTAAAATCATCTGAGCCCAAGTATGCCCAAAGGGGAGATATTCTTTTTAGTTAATAATTTAAATTTTTAATAGTTGTAAGTCTTTATAAAAGAGTCAACTATTGTAGTTTATATTTTATGAGAAGTTTCTCATTTCATCTAGGTTTTGAAATTAATTGGCATACAAGTCATAATTATTTTAATTGCTTTTAAATCTCCTATCTGTGGTTGTGTCCCATTTTCATTCCTAATATAGATTTGAATTTTTTTCTTCTTTCTTTGTTCTTGCTGGTTAATCTGTCATTTTTAGACCTTTTAAAAGAATCAGTATTAATTGATTTTTATTCAATTTTATTTTTCCTATTGTTTCTTTTTTTCACTCTATTAATTCCTAAATTCCAAACATGGACTTTTTTCTCTTTCCTTTTTAGTTATTGATTTCTAATTTTGAACTCATAGAATGAGGGCTGTGTGATATTTATTGCTTTAAATTTATTGAGCTCTTCTTTATGACTTGGTACATGCATGTGTTTTCTCATTGGGAATTTAATTTTATGGGGGCTGTCCAGAAAGTATCCAGCCATGTTATATGAAAAATAGAGGCATTTATGGTGGAATTTTTTCAGACAGCCCTCATGTACCTACCCTTCTATTAAATCCAACTGTTAATTATGGCACTCAATTCTTTAATAGCCTTCCTCTTTTTTCCCTGTTTGATTTATTAGAGAGGTGTGTTTTTTTAAATCTCATATTATCATAGTGCATTGGTGAATTTCACCTTGTAGTTCATTCAGTTTTTTGCTCTATAATGTTTGAAGTATGCTTTTAGGTATATGTAAACTTAGAATTTTAAATTCACATTTTGTGAATTTTTCTGTTGTTTATTGGTATAGCTCTAGTGTCTAAAATAGTGGTTAGCATGTAGTATACTCTAAAAATATTCAGAGTAAATGTAAATGAATTGAAATTTTTATTAATACATATAGTAATCCTACAAATCTTAGTCATTTCTTTTTGTAAAGTATATTTGGTCTAAAAGTAATGTAGCTATAATAAAATTTGTTTATATTTGCTTGATACATCTTTAAATCGTTTTCCTTTCAACTTTCTAAATCCTTGTATTGTAACTATATCTTATATCCAGCAGGTGCCTGAATTTTAATTTTTATCCAATATGACACTCTGTATTTTAACTGGCAAATTAGTCCATGTATACTGACTGTGATAACTGATATATTTAGGGCCTTTCTAGTATCTTTTTTCTTTTTTTGTAAATTCCTTTGAATTAATATTTTTTTCTTTTTATCTCATTTCATACTTCCCCTTCAACTAATTTGGTTGTTACATAGTCTATTACTATTCTTTTAGTGAATGCACTGGAAAATTGCAATTTATATTTCATTTTTCAGTCTAAATTTAATAACTATGTATTTTTTTCTCAAATAAGGATCTCAGCATATGTTAAATCCCTCATCCCAATATTGACTTGTGTGCTTTTGTATTACAGCATATTAATTCTAAATTACCTTTTGTAGTCCTACAGATTAGAGAACATTGGTTTTGTTTCACACAATTCATTTGTTTTTACCATTTTCTGTGCTTCTGCATTTCTTTTTCCAACTTAGATCTTATTTCTGGGATAAATTTTCCTCAGTAGAAGTTATTTCAGTAGAAATCTGCTGGTATTAAACATCCAGTTTTTGTTTGTCTAACAGTATCTTTATTTTGCACTTGTTCTTGAAAGATAGTTTTCCTGGGTATCAATTTCAGGTTGACGGTGATTTTTCTCTTGGTGCTCTACAGATATTGTGGTTTTTATTTATGTCTTACACTGTTGTTCTTTGTCATTCAATTATCAATCTAATTCAGTGGTTTTCAAAGGGTAGCCCCTAGATGAGCAGCATCTCTACCACGTTGGAGCTTATTAGAAATGTATTTTTCAAACTTATTCTAGAACTATACTGAATCTGAACTCTGCAGTTGGAGCTTAAGAATATGTGTTTTAAAAAGCCCTTTAGGTGATTCTGATGCACACTAAAATTTGGGAAGAAGTCATCTAATCATTATTCCTTTGAAGGAGAAGGATAATCCATCTTTTCTTTCTGGAGGCTTTTAAGGTGTGTGTGTGTGTGTGTGTGTGTGTGTGTGTGTGTGTGTGTGTGTCTGTGTCTGTCTGCGGTGTCCTATAGATTATGAGTCTAGGAATTAATTTATTTTGATTAATATTTCTTGGACTTCTTGAGTCTAAGGATTTGTGGCTTCCATTAATCCTGGAAATATGTACTCTTTAAATATGGCTTTTACCATTTTTTAATTTACATATTCTCCTGGAACTTCAATTAGACTTATATTGGATCTTCTCATTTCACACTTAATATTTTTAACTGTTTTCTCATATTTTATATATTTTTTGTTACCTTTACTATGTATTTGGTGTCATTTCTTCAGCTATGTCCCTAAGATTTGTATTTGCTTCTGCCAGGGGCACATTAAGTTTGATTTATATCTTGGGTTTCTGGACTACTTAGGTAATACAAATTCTGCCCTCAAACCCATGTGAATTTAGATTATGTTAGGAATTCTCATGGAAATGTTTTTCTTCTGACTTCTACCCTATAGTGACCCAAGGCCAAGACTTGCATGTTATGTCACCCTCCCCCAATTCTTTTTTAAATTCATCCACTGAAGTCATTGCCATTTGAAGGTCTTGGCTTCCCTGGAGTGTCTGAGCTTACTCTCTTCCTGCTGAGACCTAGTCTTTGTTCCCTATCTTCTGTCCCCATTGGCTATTAAAACAGAGCTAGTGACCACCAAAAGATGCACAGAAATGAGCTCTATGATTGGCTTAACCTTTATGGATATTTGCTTTTTTTGTTTTTCTTCCTGCCAATTGAAAAATTAATATTTGATCAATTATGGCTTAATGGCCAAACTATCAAAAAAGTAAATTAATTTTATTCAGTCTTTTTGGGAAGTACTATCCCAGGAGTATTTTCTCTGTGCATCTTGTCAGCCCTATGACCAGACACTGAGATCCTCTGAAGTGTTTATTCTGACCTCTCTTGTCACTCTCCATGTTCCTCACTTGAGGGTCCTGGACCCAGCGACTGTGCAGCCTGGCTCTCAGCAGTGTGGAGAATTCAGTTGCTCACAGGCTTGGGTGGTGGGATGCTAGGCGGGGGTGCCTTGGATGGCCTGTAGGGTTTTGTCCAAATGAGCCCAGCCTCACCATGGCTTCCCCAGAGTACCCTGGCCTGGGATAACCCAGCAGCCACCTTACAGGATAGGGTTATGTTCCCCATCTGTTCTGTCCCAGCTCCGAAGGGACAGGCCCAAATGCCATCAGGGAACCACAAACACGACAGGCTGCCTGTCAATAGCAAGGGAGGAGAGCAAACAATACACTGGGTGTTCTGGATCTAGCAAGGGCAGTACCAACAGACACAGCCCCAGAGTTTGGGCATTCTCTCTGTTCTGAGTGTCACAGATGCTGTAGTGGAAAACAGTAAATGCAACCTATCAGCTGATACCGTACAAAATAAAACTGCACGTACACACATACAGTTTTCTGGAATCGATGGCTTCAGAGAGATTTCTCTGAGCCTTGGGACCTCACTGGAGGTTCTAGTCCAGTTGACTGACCCTGGTTTATTATTCTGTTTCTCTGTTCTTTCAAGATGAGTTAGTATTGAGTATCTGTCACAGGTAGTGTTCTGTTCATGCTGTATTAAAATAGACATGGCACTTGCTGTGAGGAGCTCACAGCGTGCTCGGTTCAAATAACACGGAGCGTGCTCCAGCCAAGAGGCCATGCTCCTTTGGAGCAAAAGAGAGGTGGCCCCATCTGACACCTGAGAGGGACCGTAAGAGGTGAGTCTATTGTCAGCTGAAAGATATCAGGTATGAGGCAAGTACTTCAGTGAAGCACAGAAGAAGAAGAGGGAATATTCCAGAAACAGAAAACTGCAGGACACAAGTAAAGCATGTTGAGGGAAAGGATTAAAATGGACAGGGAAGTCAGGGCTGATGGTGTTAGTACATTGAAGAGGAGGTGTGAACTTGTGTATTATTTGTGTGGCGAAAGGGAGATGTGGATTTCTGACCAAAAATGGTCCAAGTTATTTTCATGTTAACAGAAGTGGTTGACTAAACCTGTGGACAGGCCAGACACTTTACACTGGGCAGGGATTTTATGGTGTCCCTGGGAGTGTTTGGTGTGGTTGGTTTCAGGTGAGGAGGTACTGATGTCAGGAATGGCTGTCTCCCAAGGCAAGCTGGCTGTGATATTATGTCATTCCATTAAATGTGATTCTAGAAAGTGGTTTTATTGCTATTGGTTAATGTTAGCTAGCTCCTAAATCCTGGCTTGGTGCTCACCCAGTGAGCTAAGACCTGTTGTTGGTGAACTATTTGTTAAAGTAGAAAATGGCTCAGGAATTTTTCTGCACAGAGTGTCAGGCGGCAGAATAAATAACCATTCTCCTCATTAATCCCTATGGGCAGCGTCTGTTTGAGAGCTTGCCTTTTCCATAATGAAAATATGTCAGCCCTGAATATATGTTTGCGCTATTGAGACTGAACAGTGAAATGAAATGAATTCTTCACTCAGCCACAAGTGAAATATGGCAGCTTGTGGTGAACCAGGCCCCAAGTGCTGTTAAGTTGAGATCCTGACTTGGAGAAACTGGGGGGAGGCTGAGATCAAGTGAGAGAGGGAGGGCAGAGTGTGATTAAACTGTAAAGACATTCCAAGAAAAATCATCTGGAGTCACCCCCATTGATTAGCAAAAGCTCCACCAGATAGTGTAGCTAGGTATTTAAGAAGCAGGTGTGGCTTTGTTGTCTTGGAAGCTGTGGATATCAGTTGGAAGCCCCAGGGAGTAAGGGTTTGATGTGTAGAAATGCTGTCCTTGAGGCAGCCCAGGCTGCAGGCTGCCAGTGAGCACAGAGTGGTGGGACCTCAGAGACCAGCTGGCACAGCCCATGCATTTCCCAGGCGAGAGACGTGGGTCCAGGAAGGGAAAGGCCTTGCCTAAGGCATCCCAGGAGCCAGTGACATCCCTTATTCCTGATGGCCTCTCCTCAGACCAGCCTACTTACTCGTCACTGAGCCCGGGATGCCTCCTTCTCTGTCTTCTGTTTGATCCTAACAGTCAGGAATTCTGCAAGGTCAAGGTCTGACTTCCTCATCACATGGTGCTAGATGTCTGGCAGTCGGTAAATGTGAACTGATATATTGCCAGACCTATTTACCGTTGTCCAAGGTCTGTTGTTGTGTGTGTACTCACCTTTTATTTACCTATCTGTAGTTCATTTTTTAAGTCAGGGAACACAGCCCTACAGCATAATAGTTAAGAACACAGGCTTTGCGAACAGCCCAACCTGGGTTCAAATCCTCACTCTGCCTTTGACTGCCGTTGTGACTCTAGACGTGATGCTTAGCCTCTCTGTAAATAGGAAGAGCAGTCACATCTACCTACAGAACTGCGGGGAGACATCTGCGAGGTAACACAGAGCTAAGCAGCTAACACTCAGCCTTGGCATCGAGTAATGGTTCACATCATTTCTCTCTCTCGTCCTGACTCGTTCCCCATTGTTCTCCCATGACAGGCTGTAACGTACAGAGGGTGACCCGCATTCTTTTGTGACAACATTCTCTAGCTTGGTGTTGCAGAGCTGTCCCTGCTCCTGGCTTGCATAGATGGGTCCAGTCAATTTTCTTCTCCATAGGAGAAGTGTGGGAACCACTGAGCATAAGCTGATGGCTTCACTGGTTCTCGGAAATGAGCACAGAAGGCCAGGAGGCAAGTGAAAGCTGCCGAGGATCCCCAGTCCACCAGCCCCAGGACCCAATCACCCAGCTCTCTAGTTTAAGCAGTGGCCAGAATTTACATAAGAACCAAGACTTAGAGTTTCATCAGTCTCCTTGTTTCACTGTTTCTTTTGTGAGAATGTGATTAGTGGTACACCTTTTTAAAATTAAGCTTAGATTTATATGAATAGAGTTCAAATTTCTGCAAAATAAGTGGGATGAGAACCCTTCTGTATAATCAAATGGTCTGTTATTCCTTAGAAAGAAAGAAATAGAGAAGAATAAGGGTGAATAGTAAAACGTGGACTGGTAGGGCGGAATGGTGAAAACAAGCACGTCAGGAGGAGGGGGGCTGTCTGATTTTGGAGGATCTGTGCTATCAGCTCCTGTACAGTCTGCAGACCCACTGTTAAAAAGACCACAAGTCATTATGTGGCACCGAGTTTGCCATGTGAATTGTAACCTTCAAATTTATGAATAATAGTGCTCATTGACATGGAGCATTTGTCATCAGTCTTCCTACACAAAGCCCACATGTTATAAGATTCCATTTCTATGAAATGTTCAGAAAAGGCAAATCTACGGAGACAAATCTAAAGCAGTTTGGTGATTGCCTGGGGCTCAGGATGGGAAGGAGGAAGGACTGGGGCTGGGCATGAGGTTTCTTCCTAATGTTATAAAATAAGATGTGATATGGTTGACAACTCTATAAATTTAATAAATGTCACACTTAAAATGAGTACATTTTTACACTAAGTAAATTATACCTCAATAAAGCTATTTTAAAAAATTGAACCTGTGTGAATAGATGGAAAAATTCAACCTGTGTGGAGGTATTGATCAAATGTCATACTTTCTATGAGGTCTCTTTAACTAACTAACTAACTAACTCACTCTCTCTCTCCCTCCCTCCCTCCCTCCCTC
>PVJL010011513.1:0-34072 GCA_004026885.1 Lyroderma lyra | reverse complement strand
GGGTCATTCATTTGGTCAATAAAGATTTACTGAACGCACACTGTGTGCCAGGCAAATAGACCAAACCTCCCAGCCTCATGGGGGCTACACTCTGGTGGGTAGAGACAGATAATGAGATACAAAGTACAAGGTCACACAATTAATTTTATGAACTCATCCTAGAAAAAGTGCTACATACCTTATTGCTGAGTGTCACTCCAGTGACCTTCGAAGCCCTCCCCTTGGGACGCCGTGCACCGACGCCAGCGCCCAGCCCGCCCTTCAGAGCAGTTCTGGAGCTCTTTACTGAGTTGCCTGTGCAGTGCTGCCAGCATGCACGGTGGCAAGTTCACAAAGTTATTCGTCAGATTTTAGGGACAACGACAGCCCTGATGGCCATTCTAGATAATGAGTTCCAAAACTGCTCTGAAGGGTGGACTAGGCGCTGCCATCGGCGCACGGCTTCCCAAGGGGAGCCCTTCGGAGGTGACCGCGGTGATGCTCAGCACTGAGGTAGGTGCAGCACTGTGTCTAGAGGAGTTTGCGAAATCGATTATCCGACCTCTCACATCAGACACAAATTAGGAGAGGAAAGCAGAGGGAGACAGGCCACGTGGGGCTGGGAGAAGGTGCTATTCTCATAGCGCACAGCCTGGTGGGCGAGTCGCTAGGAGGGAAGCCGTGGGTGTCTGCTGGGGGAACATCGCAGGCCGGGGGCAGAGCCAGTGGAGACGCGGAGAAAGCAGGTCGGTCTGGAGTTTGGGAGGAAGCCCAGGGCTGGAAACGGAAAGTTGGGGTGATCAGCATGCACGTGGGGTAGAAAGAGGCTGGCTGGCATTACCGGGGGGGGGGGGTGTTGTGCTGATGGAGAAAAGGGGAGGTATGAGAATTAGCCTCCAGGTTAAACACTTCCAAGTCCAAATGCAGGTGTGAGGAGTGGTCGTCCAAGGGGCTTGGCGAGGATGGACACTGACGAGGGAAAAGCCCAAGAGCGTGGACGGCAGGTGAAGAGGGGGGGTGGCGAGGACGTGCTGATGGATGAAGTGACACGTGGTCTGCAGACTGACCTGGGCAGAGCAGTGTGGAAGTAGTTGGTGAACTTGAAAAGGACTTTTCAGAGTTAGTGAGCACGGAAGCTCCGTGAAATGTGAGTTTAAGAGAAAGTGGGGGGAAAGGAATAGTCAGTCAGAAGAGACTATTATTTCAAGGATTTCGCTGAAAAGGGGCCGAGAAAGTAGTCGGTAGAGAGAGCGGGATGAAATAGTCACAGCTGTTTTTAAGATGGGGAAATAGCCCGTTTTTAGGCCAACGATGACCCGTTAGGAGTGAGAAACTCGGGGGGCGGGGGGGGCTGCTGCGATGACCGATGACCTCGAGTGCTTGAGGGAAGGGGGCGCCGAGTGCACAGGGGAAAGCTCGCCTTAGACAGGGGAGTGTCCCGACAGGTCGTCTGTGCAGTGTGGCCACGGGGACAGCTACGGACACAGCCCCAGCCCCGTGGGCAGCTGCGGCGGGGAGAGCACCCTCTCCTGAGCGTTCCCTTCTCAGGGGAGATGGGAGCGAGGCCCCTAGCTGAGAGCGCAGGCGCGGAAGGAGGTGCGGGAGGAGGGGGTGCGGCACGACGTGATCTGTGGGTGTGCGGGGCGGGGGCCAGCGGCTACGGAGGTCGGTGAGGTTGCCAGGCAGCCCGCGGCCCCTTTGAGGTGACAGTCATGCGTTTTGAGCGACACGGGGTGGCGTGGATGCCTGGTTCTCTCCAGCCGAGCTCAGCTGCGTGCATGCGAGCGGAGAGAGGGAGCGGGGGTGGGTTTTACCGTGGCCGTCCCTTGCTAGGTGAAGACAGTGACATCAGGGCAAGGTGATGAGAATGATGGAGAAGGAAGGGAGTGATGGCATGGGGATGGGGTCGGGGACAGCCCACCGTTAGTCGGGTCCATAAGGTGTACGTGAAGTGGAGGCTTGCTGCCGTCGGGGCACTGGACAGAATTAGCTGCAGAGAGAGGGGGTGGTGGTCGGGGGGCGGGACGCTGGGGACTGAGGTTGTAAAAGGGATTAAAGTGATCGATCATGACGTGGTCCAGTAGGACATGACCATGGCCGTGACAGGGAATGGTCAAGGTCACAGAACTCAGAGGCCAGTGTGCCAGCACCAGGTGTGTCAGGAGCGATGTCAGAGCAAGGGAGTGACAGTTGACTAAGAATTTAAATTCTGAGAAAGGAGGGACAGGGACCTCGGTGGTGGGGAGTGCAGGGACTGACACGAGGAGACTGGCTGGTGGCCTCGCTCTGTGACACGTGATGCAAAGCAGGTGTTTTGTTTTCAGGGTGGAGGAAGCGAGAGTAACCTGGAGTCGGCGACAAGGAGCACGTCCTCCGACTCCCGTCTTCACCTCCTGCACCGCCTGGTGGGTATGTCCACCCCTCCAGGTGGGTATGTCCAAGGTGTTTTGCTTCTTGGTGTTCTGCTCTTCTAGCATGTCTCCTTACTGTGCTCAGGGCCTCCGGCTGCAGTTTGGAGCCCTGGCTGCACCTTAAAATCACCTACCACTGTACACCCCCCACCGTGAGCTTCGCGGATGTCACCGCTCTGGGGCGGGACCCAGGGCACGTCTGTTTTTAAAGCTCTCCGGATGATCCCACTGGCCTGGGGAGTTGAGAGCCTGCACCCCAGGAAGCCTTCAAGGCCTGTGCATCCTCATGGAGTGGTCCACAGCTTTTTGTCAAGGGTCTGAAAAGCCTCCTGACTCAAGGAGATTAAGACTAAGACCCCCGTTTTCCTGATGAGAAAACTTCACCTTCATTGATGTTTTAAAGAATCTGTGTCACTGGAGATGGAGAGGGGAGTTGGGGACAAATCTGGGAAGGACATGGCCAAGTTAGGTAAAAGGACGGTGCCTTTGCCATCAGAGCATCCGCAGGACTTGGGAACCTCGTCAAGGGCAGCGCCCAGCGGGGCCCCGGCGGCCCGTCCTGCCCTCGGACCGCGCCAGCGGGCGACACGGCGGCTTTCGGCGTGGGAGAGCCGCCCTGCCTCCCTCCGCACCTGCGCCTCGTGATGACAGCTGCACGTCGCGTGGCAGCAGCACCTCTCACTGTATAATTTTGTTCTCACCAAGTGGAAAAAAGAAGTTTCAGAATGTGCATTCAGCCTCCTCGGCCGCCTGCGGGAGCGGCCGGGCTACAGAAGGGGTCCGGACGCCGGCGATCCCCGAGGCCGAAGCCCTCTCGGGGGCCGTGCTGGCTGCCACGGTGCTTGGCCTGCTGTGTCCACGCTCCTGTCCCTTCAGGGCTGCAGCCGCCCGTGCCCTCAGCTCTGGGCCCTTGTTCGCTTCGTATGAGGTGCTTGCCGGTGTCAGCTCGCCGGCCGGCTCCCCTCCCCACGGGCCTCCACCCTGTGGCTGGGGAGGCAGCGCCGTCCCGGCATCGCGCACAGCCCCCATCTCAGCCGCCCGCGTCTGTGCCGCGGGGGTTCCGGGATGCCCCAGCCTCGCCGTGGCGTCTCTAGCACTTAGCACCCAGGTAGTGGGGCACGCTTCAGAACTTGTTAGGAGGGACAGTCTGGTGCCAGCAGGGGCCGGAGGAAGCTCCTGACTGCAGCTGCCCGGGGTTGGCATCCGCCCACGTCCGCAGGTGCGTGTTCACACCTCCCGGTCCCGCACGCACTGGGGGAACCACCGTGGGCAGCAGGGACGGGTCCGAGAGTGCCCGCAGCGTGCAGTGGCTGCTCAGCCCCGTTCCCCGTCCTGTCCCCCCGCCGGTGGCTTCCGTCTCTGCTCACGGACCTCACGCACGCCCGACTCGGGGTCCCGGCCGCCCACACGGTTGCTCACTGGGGCTCCTTCGTGTCCATTTCCGTCCAGGTGCCGGGCGTTTAAGTGTCTGATTCTCCGCAGCAGAAGCGCAGAGGTCTGCAGGCCTCCAGGAGCCCAGGGCGGCCAACGCCCCTCGGCTGCCGGGGGAGCCTGTCCCCGGGGACTCTCCCGCTGCCCCTCAGTGACGCCGTCCATTTGGGGGGGCAGAGGGAGCCCCGAGGGGTGCGCTCGGAGCAGTGGCTCTGCCGCTGGTCTAATGTCAGACCTAGAGCCGGAGGTTGGAGGCAGGTGCGCGTTTGAAGGCCGCCTTTTTCTGAGTGGACGGGAAGCGCCCCTACAGTGTGACACCACACATCATGACTTGGTGGCTAGAGCATCAGAGCGCTGTCCTGTCACCTGGCTGTTACCTGCCAATCGGTAGGCTTGTTTGTTTTCCATCTGGGGAAGGGCTCGTGCCTCCAACAGGGACGGCAGACTGTGCAGCATTTCAGCGCGGCGTGAGCTGAGGTGAGACCCCGCGGAGACAGGTAAAACCTTTGTGTCGTCTGACCCCTTGTGTCCCCCCCCCACTCCCGCCGCGCCCGCCTCAGCTCTGCCCGAGTGCGGCCTCCCGCACAGCACCGGGCGCTCCCTGCCCCCTCCGGCCTCGCAGCCCTCCGCAGCCATGGCGACGCCTCTGCCACGCGCCCTTCTCTGCCCGCGTGCCCCTCACCCGTGGCTTGGCTGCCCCTTAGGCTAAGAGCTGAAGTCTCTGCCTGGTGGAAAAGGCCCCCCGACGTGGCCCCTTCCATCTTGGACCCTCCTCCGGGGACGCTGGCGTCCTCGCTGTCCCTTCGTGTGCCGCCCAGGCCCGCCGCAGGGCCGTTGCACTTGCTCGGAACATGTGACCAACTTCGCTACGTCACGACGTCGCGCAGATCTACCTCCCGTGTGAGCCACCTGCCCGCCTTCCCCTGCGGCACGCCGGCCCGGCCGCCTCCCCCCTCCCCTCCCGCTAGGTTTCCCCTGTCCTCCGGTGACTGCCGCCCTCGGACATTCCGCACCACTTACCCGGGGGACGGGACGTGCTCGCCGCGCGGGCCGGAGCGCCCAGCCCTGCAGCCCCGGGAGCCCAGTGAGCAGTCGCGGTGCTTCCCCGACACCGGCCCGGCCGCCTGAGCGCCGGGGTCAGGGACACGCTGCGGGGCGGTGCGCGGTCACCTGCCACGTGTGAGCTGCGTAGACCAGAACCGGGGTGCTCACAGCCCCTGTGTCCTGAGCTGATGGAGGCTGGGCAACACCGCACCGGTCATAGCCGCCTGCTTCCTCACACGGCCAGAAGCAGCTGTCCCAAACTGCGGGAAGAGGCAAACAAAACACAGCGTTTGTTAGAAGGGACACCCAGGTTGCGGTGTCCGAAGCCAGTGACCCTTTGTGTGACGCTTGGGGACACTGCGTTGTCAATAGCTCAGATATGCTGGCCTTTAGGTGCCGCTGAATGCTGCTGGCGTGGTGGGCACTGCACGGGGGGCGCCAGCTCCTTTCACCCCCCCACACGCCGGCCTGCAGGTGGGGAAACGGAGCCACAGAGGTGCTGCTCAACCTGCCGGGGCTCACGCTGTGCACCCGCCTGGCCTGGCCGCCTCCCGAGACGGGCTCTGGGGAGCAGACGCATGGGCAGGGAGGTGCAAGGTGTTGTCGCTGGCTTTTGTGGCTGCAGTGTGGGCACCCTCTCTCCCTAACCTCACCTGTCCTTTGCTCTCGGGGTGGTTCCTGGGGTCCCCTTGCTTTTACAGAAAGCAGCGGTGAGACGACGGGGAACTGAGGTTGCTATGGACCCCCATGCCGAAACCCCGACCACCGGGACAGAAGAGAAACCTCCCGGGCGTGAGCTGACGGCGCCGTGTCCCGGGAAGACCTTGGAGCTAATTTAGCATCAAGGTGATATCGAGGGTCAGACGGGGAAAGGGGTGTTAAGGCACTTTAGCTCAGTGGTCTTTTTATGACTTATTTTTTCGTCACAGTTGCCAGTCGGTGTTGCTTTTCTCAGTCTCAGGTGTGGGGCACAGTGACAGACAAGCACAGCAGCGCGTCCCAGCCCAGCGCGTCCAAGCTGTGGTGCCGCAGGCGAATTCGCAACCTTCCTCGGCCTATTTCCTCACTCCTAAGGGGCGAGCTAATCAGTAGTAATTAATAATACTTACAATTGAGGTAATTATCCGTGATGGCTGTTGTGATAGTTGATGACGCCTGCCTTTCAGAGCCTGAGACTTGGACAAGTCAGGCGCGCACACTGACAGCTTAGTAAGTGGTTCCTGCTGACATGTCACACAGTCGGCATTTAACAGTCTTTGAGGACATGAACAGGAGAAAGGAAGCAGCTGCCCGCCTGGCCCCCAGTCGGACGCGGCCTCTCACCAGCTCTCAGGGCCTCCCCAGGGGGCCCGGAGCAGCCCGGCCGCCCCTGTCCCGAGGTGCAGCGAGCGCTTGCGGTGTGGCTGGCGTGAGCACGTGTGCTTTTCATTGTATTTCTCCTCGTGCATTTCCGGCAGGTGGCCACGTGAATGGCGAGTGGCTACCACCGTGTGCATTAGCACCGATAGCCTAGAGCTTTGCCATTTTACAGCAGATTGGCGGGCGCCCCACTGGCCAGACCTGCTGGCCCCTTCCTTCTGGCCGGCGTGGTTATAAACTGCGCTGTGCAGACCTGAAGTCGAAGGCTTCCACACAGAGTAGGAGCGTGGTGGGGTTCCTCCCCCGGGGAAGCACGGGCTGCCTTACACACTTCCTGTGCCCACGTGCCAGGGCCGCAGGACGACAGAGACAGGCGACCTCCGCTTGGAGGAAGGCGTGCGGATCCAGGGCAGTACGCTGCACACACACCGGACAGTAACTCAGGCCAACGTGACGAGTGAGAGGAAGTAACGAGTTCTAGCCCAATCGCTAGTTCTGATTGGGCCGTGACCATGCTCGTCGTCGTCAGCACGCCCACCAGCCCGACCCCGGGCCTCGGCCTCACAGTGTTTCCCCCGCACGAAGCCCTGTGGCGTGCACGCGTCACCTCCCCTCCCTCTGACAGCTGCAGACGCAGAGGCTCCGCGGGCCTGGACAGGTACCGGAGGCCACGCGGTGCGTTGGCGGAGCCCGGCTTTGAACCCAGGACCGCGGTGATGACAGCCGATGGGGTCAGCCCTTCGGCCGCCCGCCTCGCCCTCCGTAACGTGTCCTTCCCACCGCTCCCTTAGGTTTGAGTGTCTGTGTGTCTTACTCCTGTTTCTCAGTGTTTTAATCCTGCAATTACACGTGTTAACTGGAGAAACACTTCAAATATAGAGGAGGGGAGGGGAGAAAAGACAACGAAGAAAAGATGAGAAAGGAAAGGAAGGGAGGGAGGGAGGGAGGGAGGAAGGAGGGAAAGGTTTAAGTCTGGCGTTAGTTTTAGCCTGTTTTCCCGCTGTTGAGAGTGATCACAATATAATTTGCTACCCTGCCTGTCTCCCCTGGGGAGAGACGATCGCCCCTTAGCACTGCTATACCAGGTCAGCAGTTTTGTCCCCTGCGCACGATGGACCCTCAGTGTCTGAGAGGAAGACCTTGGTTATCAGGTTCCCAGCCAGGTCCCTCAGTTTCAGAGGAGAGGGGTAGGAGGCCCAGGAGAGTGAGGGACTTGTCACGATAATCCCTAAGAAGCCAACGTCGTCCCTCACCAGAGAAAGGACGGCCGAGCTTTCAAAAACTGCTCTCTGCACACACAGGTTGTATTTCCTTCTGTGATAGTCCCAAATCCAGGTGTTCGTCAATTCAAAGTGACTGTCAACAGGCAGCCACCACTGCCATCTGTTGGTCGTGGGCAGAGCTGACGCGTTTCTAGCCAGGTGCGTAAAATGGTGCACATCCCCGCAAGTCCTTACACTGAAGCTTCAGCGCAGAAAGCTCTGGAAGGCACGTGGAAGCAGGTGGATCTGGGTTATAAGTCTAGCGGTGCCTCATGTACGAAGTATGGCCACTATCATTCTTGGTTTCCCCTTTGTAAGATGCGACACTGTCTAGCTCATAGGGGCGTGATAAGAATTACTCAACAAGTGTATGTGAGTTCAGACAAATGCTAGCCAAAGTCTCTAGCTTAACACAGCTCTTTTTACATCACAGTTCCTGGCTTCGAACATCATGGTTCAAAGTGGGTGCTCCGACCCACCCAGCAGCTCTCTTCCAGGTGGTGATTTGAGAGAAAGCCTCTACCTTCCACTCTGGCCTCCAAGGTCACCCTGGAGCCCGACGCCTGCCAGCCCAGCGGGAGGAGAGGGCGCAGCGGTCTGCAGGGTTCCCATGGGCAGGCCTGCAGCGGCATGCGTTACTTCCACACCCATTCCAGTGCCCAGAGCTCAGCCTGGTGGTTGCATGGCACTGCTGGGAAGACTGGGGACCACAGCCCAGCACTCCCAAAGTTTTCTGTATGTCACACTATTTACATTCTTCTCACGGTTCAGTATGACACAGATGGGTGGTAGGGGGACATCAACGGTGGTCTTGGAGGTGTGGCTTCTAATCCTGTGAGATCTTGCACATATAGCTCAGCCCATCTGAACCTCAGTCCTGACGGTGGAGAATGCCGGGGCGGGGGGAAGGCCAACTGGTATGTGTGCAGTCTGCCCCCACACCCATCCCCCCAGGTCTGCAGGTGTACAGCTTTCTGCATAGAAGAAATGCAAAACAAAGCAGGTAGTGGCTCTTGGAGTAAACAAGCGATGGAACACGGGCTGTATGCGCTTTCTAGGAGAGAAGTAGCTTTAAGCCTGGTCTTGGAGGAGGTGCTAGTCCTGAATACAGGGAAGGAGGTGTAGAATGGTCTGCAGGGAAGGCATGCAGAGGACCGCAGAGAAGACTTGTGGGGAGGGAGTGTGGTAAGGAGAGCGGCCTGGCTGGAAGGGAAATGTGCTGGAGTGGGGCCCGGCTGAACTGAAGATGTGGTCTGGGCGGGAGAGGGAAAGAAGGTGTGACCACCGGGCTGCCAGGCTCAGGAGCCCACACTGCACCCTGAGCCATCCCAGCAGGAGCCCAGGGGTGGTTTTTGCGTAGACAAGTGATGTCATGAAAATCGGTTCATCCTTGGGGAAATAAGTCCCATCAGATCATAGCCCTGGATGTGACAGTACCTTTTATTAAACTGCTAACTTCTGAAGTCTGAGTGCTCCACAAATCATCTTCCAAAAATGTGAGTTAACGGAATTCTATACCCATTTCAAGGAAAAAGAAAGAGTTTTACGTGGTAATGGAGAAAAGATGAGGATGTGGGAAGACTCAGATAGTTTTACGTTGAAATAGTGCCCTCGTTTCTCTGCTTTATTTTATTGTATGTTTAAATCGAGGGTAAATATGTACGTAAGGCATGAGTCAGAGCAAATTCAGAAAGTACCTAGAAGCCTTCGGCATTTGAAGCATGCTAGCTGGTTTCATGTGGGTGAAGCTTGGTTTTCAGGAAGACGCACTGAAAATAGCACTTGTTTGTTTAGGTTTCGCCGTTCTCGGGGGGATGTACATGTTGTTCAGGGAACTCTGAGGGGAGGTTTCTGGTGGGGCACAGCCACAGAGAGCCTGTCCCGGGGAGTGCGGCCGGAGCAGTCCCCGGCACGTGGCGGGGAAGCAGGCGGAGGGAGGGTGAGAGCAACCGCCCTCGGCCCAGCCCTCCCAGCGGGCTGCCCCCGGGCCTGGCACAGCTGTCACAGCCTGGAGAGGCAGGAGCCGACGGGGCCGGCCCCCAGCAGGCCGTGGCTGACGCCGTGGGCGCGCCTTCAGCTCTAGCCAGCTCCTGGGAAGCACCGCTTTCCCCTTGTTTTTAAGGAAAAGGTCACATCTTAGACGGTAACTGTTTGCTAACGTTCTTACACCAGGGAAATATTCTGTTATACTGTCAAACAGCCACACGCCCTTAGCAAGTCACCAGCCTTTCTCTGGGGCTCCGGACTTGGGTTTTCTTCTCTGTAAAGCGTGGGGACTAAGATTATACAACCTGCGAGGCCTCTTCCTGATCTGAAATGATAAATTCGAATTCAAACAACTTCCTCTTTCTGGTGAAGTAACATGAAGCCTGAGGTTACTTTATCACCTTGTGCTAAATCTCTATCGTTCTTAAAACGGGCCAGAAGCAGCCCGGGCGCTCGGAGCGTGCGCTGGGGAGCGGCGCCCTTCAGCCCGCAGCGGGGTGGTGGCCGCTCGCGCTCCGGGCGCCCCCCGGCCCCCACGGCGGGCCCTCACCGCCACGCTGCTCGGAAACACCAGTGTTCGCCCCCGGGCCACGTGGGGGGCCGGGCGGAGGGGGCGCGCTGCCCCGCTGGGCAGTAGCCCATTTGCTATCTGATGTTATTCATCCCGCTTGCCTGGGTTTACCTGGGTTCTACCCTTCCTCGGGAGACAGTTCCTATAAAGCAAGGCCGAACCCTACACGGAGCGATCTTCTAGACAGCGTCTGGGGCAGCGTGCGTGATGCCAACGTGACAGACCGTGGGCAGAGCTGGAAAGCTGTCATCGCATTTTGGAGCTGGGCGATTAGAGTGGCCACTGGCCATCCCTGGCTTTTCAAGTTGAAATTAGCCAGAAGTAGATTAAATCCAGCACTTTTCGGGTGCTCGGTGGGCACTTGTGGCCGGTGCCTGCCCCGGGGGGCAGCACAGAAGCAGCACGTTTCCCTCGTGCGGGGAGTGCGACGGGGCAGTGTGGCCTCAGGCATCCGCGAGCTGTGCCGCCTGCCACGTGAGACCTTCCTCCATCCGGGGTGACTCACGTGTTTACGGCGCTAAAGAATCTGTCACCCCACAGAGCGGTCCATTCTGGTTTTTGAAAACTTTCTATTAGAAAGTTCTTCCTTAAATTGGGTCAAAATCCACACATCCTTGTAACTTTTGCCCTCACTCCAAACACGGGCTAAGTGTCATCGTTCTTCCAGCTGGGACTCTATCAGAGCGTCGCGCTACCACTGTATGTCTTTAGTCTCCGCTCCGCCAGCAGATGCGTGCCGCACATTCTGCATGAATGTTCCAGAACATGAGACGACTCCCCCGCCCCGTACCCCCGCTGCCAAAAGCACAAATCACACCAGACGGCTTCCTCGGGTTCGCCAATGTGACAGCAGAGAGGACAGAAAAGGAAGCTGGAAGCACTGGAGATGAGTGATCGGCCCCGGACGGCGTCTGGAGGAGAGGGCGCTCCTGCAAGTGTCCCGGGGGCGGGCTCACGGGGCTCCGGAGGACTCGCAGGGCGGAGACTGTGTGGAGCGCCGGTTACGAAAGCAGACACTCCCCGAGCTGTGGGGTCTCTGCCGGGGCCTCAGCGAGGCCTGAGACGTTGTCTTCACGCCCAGTCGCCGGCGGAGAGGTTGGCTGGATCAACAGTCGGTCGGTCAGCACTCCAGACAAGCCCCGCTTCCATGGGCGTGGTTCAGAGGGACCAGCAGGTCTGTCTCCGAGCTCAAATGGTCACAGGCAGTTGCTGTCACAGCAGCGCAACTTTTGAGGGTCACAAAGTAAGGGGACCCACAGACCAAGCTTCCTAAGGACTCTGGCCGACACATCTGTCCCTGCGTGAGAAGCCAGCTCGTCGACCAGCACAATCACTGCTCCCTCCTCTCTGCGTTGGAAATAGTAGTATCAGCGGCCTTCACCACCAGCCGTGCCCCTGGCAGCCAGTGCGGGCCCGTGGTTGGCGCTACGTGTGTGTATATGAACCATACACACACGTGTGTACACACAGATGTACGAACAAGTCGTACAGGTGGGATTTTATATGTGTGAATATATGTAAATACACGATTTTATGTTATATATTTTAATGGTTTTAGAACGTGCACATGCACGTATAGCTGTAGCGTATTTCTAGTCGTGCACACTTATCCATAAAGCTGCATCTAACACTGAGTGTGTATATGTATCCGCCTGTACTCACAAGGACGCTTCTGGAAGGATGCGCAAGGAACGGCTCCCGGGGCACCCTGGGAGAGTAGGGGCGGGTCTTGCCGGGGAGGGAAGGGTGCGATTCTATTTCATGTTACGGCCTTTGTATGTTGTGCTTCTTTCGCCGAGTTACTCTTAGAACAACACCACGTTTTTACTGGTGGCTGTCACACTGAGGACACCGCCGTGTCTCCACCCTGCTCTGTAGGATGAGTCCCAAGTGCGAACGGACTCAGGGCGCCTTACCCTCAGTGACTCAAGTTGTGCTTTTTCCCACATGTCTAACCTGAGATCGAATGGGATCATGTATGTGACAGTGCGACTGTGCTTTGCAAACCGTAAACTTCTACGCAAGACCGCCCGGGACGACCCAACCTGACTGCGGCCCTCCAGGCCCCGGGGCCTCAGACTCGGCAGTTGGGACAGCTGCTAGTGCGCGCCGGGGAGGGGCCGGCTGTGACGTCACGGGGCAGGGGCAGGCGGGAGCAGGGAGAAAGGAGCCGAGAGGGGGCAGTGCAGCAGGCCGAGGCGCGGTGCGGGCGGTGCGGGCGGTGCGGGCGGTGCGGGCGGTGCGGGCGGGGTACCTCCAGGAGTCCCGCGGTGAGGCGCGGGGGCTCCTCCCTGGTATGAGGCCCGAGCTGCCGTGAACTTGCCCCTGTGCCCAGCGGACGTGTGAAGGTCTTTGGTGGCACAGTGAGGTATCATTTAGGTCGTTTCATGAGAATATGGTGGAGTCCCGTCTCTTTGTCCAAACGCTGAGCCTCCTTCCCCGCCCCCCGCCGCAGTCCTCTCCGGACTGTCCTGTGGCCTCGCGTTTCCGGAGTCTCCTGTGTCCCAGGCACTGGGCTCGGGCCTGGGGACAGGGGATGAGTGTGCTGTCCTCCCAGCCGTCGCGCTGGTGGCTGTGGCTAGTGAGAAAGGGGCGGCACAGCGAGAGCTGTCCCGGCACGCGCGCCCCGAGTGCCCTGATTGGCGGCCCAGGCGGCAGGGGGCGGGAAGACGCCGTGCAGCGGGGCAGGGGGCGCCGCCAGAGGCGGCCTGACGCGGGAGGCTGGAAGGTGCCCTAGGGATTCAGAGGCCAGTGAGTAACTGGGTTGGGCTGGAGCACAGACAGGGTGAGGACAACGGGACGAGGCTCGGCCGGTCGCGAATGGCACTTTGTGTCGTGCGAAGGCGTGCGCACTCTGCCCGGCTGTCAGGAGCGGGCGGGTCAGGCCATTGGGTCTACAACTTGCACAGCTGCCCACTTGCCTTTAGCAAACTCGCAACTCATTGGCAGTAAGAACTTTCCAACCTACCTGTCTCCCTTTCTCTCAAACAACTGGCCACTCAGTAATTAGGTATAAAGCACAGAAGAAATTCTAAAACTTTGGGAATCAGAATCCCTAGTTTGGTATGTTGATGAAAGTTAAGATTTCCGCCCCCCCATAAAAATGTAGACAAATTATTATGTAGGAATCCAGGGAGCTCGTGGAACTCCTCTAAAAATGTCCGAGTTCGGGGGTTCCCTGGTGGTGTAGAGGCTTGGCTTCCGCACTCTCACCGCCGCGGCCTGGGTTCGATCCCCGCTCAGGGAAACAACCAAAAAAAAAAAAAAATTAAGTTAAAAATTTCCAAGTTCAAGAGTTGTATAGACCATAAAATGGCTGTTTTGTTCTGGCAGGATTTCTTTTAAACAAAGAAACTTATATACGGAGTCCTAGGTGCTTAGAAAACTTTGAACTTAATATACAACAAGTTGACGATGCACTGTAGAATTGTACGCCTGAAACCTATGTCATCCTTGTGAACAGATGTCACCCCAGTAAGTCTAACAATAAAAATAAATGTAAAAATTAAAAAAAAAAAGAAAACACGTCTTCATCTTGGGTTCAAAAGAATGAATTCAAAACCTATTTCAGTGATAAAGTCTGAGGTCATCGCCCAAACACAGGGTGGAATATTGAATTTTTTTGGAAGCCTTTTTGATTAAAAGCATTCTAGCTCCTACTTTATGGAGAGGGTCATAAGCTATTTAGGATGCCCAAACTGGAAATGAAAGAGGAATCAGTCCTGTAAAGTGAGGTGAAAAACAACCCGTAAGTGTTAGCACGGGCCTGCGACCAGCGGTCTGGCCGGGTTAGGGCCCTCAGAACGCAGCAGCGTTCCTTTGCTGAGACCCTTGAACTCGCAGCCCCTGTTGCACGTGGATGGAGGACCACACCTCTTGGAGGCGCATGAGTGGGCGTTGGTGAGTGGGAGCTGTGGGGAGCTGGGGTGGGGGCAGGTGGGGGCTGTGTATTGGAACTTTGTGGCAGGGGTGCGAAGAAAAAGATTCACTGTTTGCCCTCTGGAAACTAAAATAGGATGTTTTGTTGTTGTTCAGACAATAAAGCCTGATTTCGTTGAAAAGTGAAACGGCGTTTTACAATTCTTTGTTGTCCTCTTACCACGGGAAGAACCCGACCCGGTGACTTCATCTTGAGCTTTGGGGAGTGGGAGGAAGACTGTGATGAGCGTGAACCGGCAAGGGTGCAGGGAGAGGGGCAGGTGAGGACAGACCCAGTCCTGGCCGCCGTGCCTGGCTGAAGTCCCCCCGCAGGGCCGAAGGCTGGCAGCCACCCGGCTTGTGACAGGGACAGAGGACCGGCGCACTGGGCCAGCACGTGCTTGGGCAGAGCCTGAGCTAGCCCTCTGGGGCTGCCTGGGAGCTCCGACAGCACAGATCGTCCGGAAGGTCCTGCGGGCAGGAGGAGGGAGGGCTGCAGAAGGAAGTGAGGGTTGGCCGTCCCACGTGACAGCAGTCCCTGGGCAAGGGCTAAGGGGCTCTGAAGGCAGCTTGCAGCCAACCTTCAGGGGCCGAGGCCCCAGATGGAAACCTTGGTCTCAGGCCGAACCGACAGCACAGTCACAGCAGCCCCAGGCATCAGGAGAGCCCCCAACAACGCGCGCAGGAGCAGAAGCAAGGCGGCCAGGTGTGAGAGGACATAGCCAGTGCTGGCCAGAGAGGCCCCCAACAGCACAAGAAAGCCCCGCACATACCCAGCTGCTCCCCAGAAGGGAGAAAAGGAGAATTCTGAATTTCTGAGTGTTTACTAAAGGACTGAATCACCCGGAGGAAACCATTTGAGCCAGCTCTGATTGAGGGTATCATATCACTTTTGAAGAGATGGACAGTTAGACCTAAAAGGTATCATTAAATCATTAGTTGTTTGATGGTGTGTCTAAATGTCCCCTCCATCCGGCAGGGTGGGGGCTCCTTAGGAGGATGGCATCAACCATGGAGAAACAGAGAAGCTACACTTTCTTTGCACGTGTCCATGCCCCATGACCGAAGCTGGCATCCTGCTACCCAATTCTACCACAAAT
The DNA here is from genome assembly GCA_004026885.1 of Lyroderma lyra. Lineage (NCBI taxonomy): Eukaryota > Metazoa > Chordata > Mammalia > Chiroptera > Megadermatidae > Lyroderma > Lyroderma lyra. The sequence goes on along the minus strand of PVJL010011513.1, from coordinate 19,011 downwards.
CCAGGATTACATCTTATGTATTATTGTCTTCGAAAAAGGAGGGGGAAAGCCCAGATTTTAATTAGCAGAGTTTATGATTTTTGAATACACCTGGCAAATATCATTGTTTGTAGTTAATAAATTATTGATTTTTCTGTTATATAGACCATGTATTTTTTTTTGTGCCCCTGTGTGTTTGATACCTACATGAATATGTATCTTAATATTTTCTATTTCCTTTTTTGTGTTGTTACATTTCCTGTGTGCTGAGCTGGGGTATTTATTCTTCTGAGTGATGCAATGGGTTCACAAGATAATGGGAAGGAAATCGTTTAAGGTACAGGGACCTCGGCACTACAGTTTGTTTCAGTTTGATTAAACAGATGGAATTCCACGCAAATGGAAAGTTGTGAAGGCGGGCACCCTATAGCGCATAAAACATCAGTGAGCAAAAGTGGTAGGAAGCCACTGAAATGAAAGGTGCCAGAATGGTTTCTAGCATCTCACCTTTACCCACAATACTCTGCTGCTTTGAGCCTTCACGTTCGAAATCCAGGTTTTGTAACAATAAGAACAAGTGATGTTTTTACTTAGGAAACGCCAAAACTCCTAACCATCAGAGAATAAAGTGGGTGATTGCCTGGAACACTACTCATTCCATTCCTTGAATATTTTTCTCAAAAAGTAATTCTTTTATGAACATGCACAGGAAGCACTAGGAACTACAGTAAATGTGGGAGTTTTTATTCTGAATAAAAACTACTGAAACTATGGTAAGGATTCCTCTTCGTTTTGTATATAGATGTTATGGACATGTCAGAAGTCAACCAAAACATTAAGTGTAATATTTTGGAAAGTTTGATATGACCTAATTTTAGTTAACTGGAAATATTTCTAATTAAAGATGAATATATTTGAAGTGACAGAATGCTTAAAGGACACTTTCTTCCAAGTATTCTGTGATGTTGAAACAAGAATTCATGAAAAACAATAATAGGAAGATCCCAGTTTAATTTTCCTCTTTAATTTTAAAGGGGATATCAATTTTGCCAATGTATCAAGTATCATTGTTTCCTGCTCAGTTGCATTTTTATAGCACGAAGAGTTGAAGAAACTGTCAGCATTACAGTCAATGTTCTAACACCCCAGGATGTTTAGATGCATTGCTTTAAACGAAGAAAATGCATCCAGTTTAAAGTAGAGGAAGTATGCTTCATGTCAGTGGGTGTCAAGGCACGAAATCTGCAGAGATAACAACGAAGGAGAACACGTGTTTGAGAAGTGTATGGGGTGGGGGGCACGGCAAGAAATACTGGCTTTGGGCATTTAGCACTTGTACCACGGTTTTATACTAAATTTCCCTTTGTTTCTTCTTCGATTTAATGTCACCAATGGTCTGTGGCCAAGGAAGGCATAGGCTGCCCAATTATGTGCCATCGCCGGTGCTGGCCACACTCAGAGACAGCAGGCGACCCCATAACCGTAACGGTGAGCCACGTTGGGAGGAAACCACTTCAGAAAACCCAGGTCAGTGCTGGCGAGCGGACCCTCGGATGGCAGGGCAGCCCGCAGCGTCTGAGATGCTAGACAGGGTGCTGCGGCCGTCATGCTGGCGGGCAGGCAGCGCGCAGACCAGGGCCTCGCAGGCACTGATGTGGGGGCAGACGCAGGGCTGCGGTAGGCGGGCTGATGCCTGGGTTTCAGCCCCACCTGGGAAAATCACCAGTCTGTCTGCACCTGTCTTCTCACACACCATCACATGGGAGGGAGGATGCAAGACTGTTTTGAGTGTTCAGTGCGTTAAAGTAGGTCAAGTGCTAACTCGGTGCCTGGACCTTAGAGGGCCTTCTTGCTGCTACTGCTGCTTAGAACAGATAGGGAGTCATTGCAGGCCGACTGAGTGCTCTGGCGCCGTCATCTACTGGCTCACGGGCGTGCGCCTGCCGCCTTTGGGTTCCCACTCAAGGGGGTGCACGTAACTGCCGTGGGGTCATCAGTCCCCCGCGGCTCCCTCCCCCAAGCCGCCTCTGACTTCCCTGCCTCGCCCCCAGTTGTAATTCAAATAATTCAGATGACTCCTTGGAGCCACATCCATTTTATAAATATGTTCTGCTTGTCCAAAGAAAACCACATGTTTTTTAAAACCATTTCTAGAATAATTCAGAAATAATCCATAGAGGGCCCTCCCCGGCCATGGGCTTTAATTTTCCCACACCCGTTACCAATGGTAACGGTGATGGTAACAGTAAATGTGATGACAGCTACCGGTCCGTGAGGACCTGCTGTGCACCATGCGCCGTGCCGAGTCCCTTCGTACATAATCCTTCCAACAGTCCAGAGATGTGTATCTTATCGCACGTGGGTGTCTGACATCAAAGCAACGTTCCTGAAGTATCCGGAACACCCTTAGAAGCAAGCTTTCCGGGCGTCTCGGTTCTGCCCGTCAGGGGACTTCTCACGCAGGGATCACTTCTGCCACCTGCCTTCAGCCAGTGCATGGACCCCCGGCCACGTGGCCTCTCCTCTTCCCGGGGGGACTTCTCATTCCATTCAGCCGCGTGGTATTCCCACGCTTCCCACGTGGGCAAGAGGGAAGACCACGGCGGCCCAATCACAGCCGCCCTTGTCACCCCCGAGGTGACACTTAGATCTTCACGCCTCCTGTTCGCAGCCCGCGGCTCTGGGGCGACCCTGGAATGTCTGCTAGGCGCGCCCCTCCTCCACTGCGCATGTGCACTGGGTATAACATGGTTGACACTCGCTTCCCTGAAGGGCGGCGGTGTGGACGGGCCCCTCTGTCCCAAGCTCTCCCCTAAGGTCATCTCCCTCCTGCAATGCTCATGATGCCATTCGGATATCACGGATGTCCGACTGGACTCAGGTATCACCTGGCTGGGCCTGACGTGACCCTGAGGGTGACAGCAGGGGCTACGATCTGGGTCTTTTGACTTCTAGTTCAGGACTTTTGATTCTCTGCTGTTCCGCTGCTTCATCTCATCAGCAATTAATATGTTTTCGGAAACGTCGACCAGGGGTCAGTGGCCCTTCCTCTCTCACGGACATAATGAGGTCTTTGGAAAATGTCGATCTCACAATGATGTTTACCCGTCTTTACACTCGGTAGCATGTAGCGATTTCTTGCGTGTGGAATGCGAAGGAACATGAAGTCCTTAGCACATTTTAAGAGTGATTCACTCCCGTTACCCAGAAACTAAGCAATGGGATGATTCACCATAGAAAGTTTAAATGAGACTTCGAAATGGACAATGTACAAATCTTAAAAAAAACGTTTAAGAGAGCGAGAAAAGGAAAAAAATCCCTTTGTGGTTGGTTTTCTTACAACTAAATATCATTTTACTAGAAAAGGCCGCGAACCTATTGATTCATCCTAGACGAACGCTGGCTTTCTTTTGTTGGTTGGGTTAGGTTTTTTTTAACCCACTGCTCATTTTCATAATGTCATTTCTCGTCCTTCTCCTCTCCCGGGTCTCCTGCTTTCTTCTCTTCCCCTTCCTTCTCGACCTCCTCCTTCTCATTTTTCTTTTTTTTTTTTTTCATTTTGGGGACATTAATTCCCACAGAGAAATCACGCATTGTCCTACAAAGTTAATGTCTATCAAAACGAATTTTATGTTCGGTTCCGTTTGTCCTTTCTCCCCGTCCGTAGACAATGCCCATTATTTTTCTCCGAGGGCGGTGACGGATCAGAACGGGCCGCCTCTCGGGGTGGAACAGAGACGCGTCGCGAACTCACTCCTCGGGGCCATTGCCACCGTTACGTCGGACAGCGTGTGCGTCAAGATCCTCTAGAGAACCAGAGTCAGCAGGGAGGATACATGTACAAAGAGATTTATTTTGAAGCCTCGCCTGGTGCTGTTGTGGAAGCTGCTGCCAAGTCCCAAAGTGGCAGGGTAGACCAATAAGCTAGAGTCGTGGGGATGAGCTGACACCGAAGTTCAAGGCCAAATGCTGGTGGAAGTCCCTCTTCTTCAGGGGAGGTCAGCCTTTTGGATCAAAGACCGCTTGCATGAGCCCCACCATGCTATGCAGTACCAGTAATCTGCTTTACGCAGAGTCTGCTGATTTAAATGCTAATGCCATCTAAAACAATACTTTCACAGAAACATCTAGAATCACGTCTGACTGAATTTCTGGGCACCATGACCTAGCCAAATTGACACATGAAATTAACCGTCACGAATGGCCAGATATTGCCCGTAAAGAGATCATGGCCCCTTACTCCAATAAGTACAGTGGGACTTCTCTCCCTGGCTCACCCAGACATTTTTATGTTTTTTCATAAACTAAAACCTGGCTTCCTAGGTTTACAGGAGTTTAGAAGGGAAATTGTGGTATTACAGATCAATAGCAATTTTCACTGCCGCCAAAGCTGGTAGAATTCTTTCCTCCAAGTTCTAGAATATTCGACAGTTCCTCCCCTACTGGGCCCAAGGAGCAGTGGTGTAAATCTCTGGGGTTAGTGGGGTCACCTTCCCAGAAGGACTTGGTTCTCTCTTGCTTTCTTGACGCTTCGGGTCCTGACACACCCCGCCCCCAGTTCCCCGTCCTGTCTTGGGGCCGTGAGAATAACCGCCAGCCCCGAGGCGGCTGCGGTCCTGACTCCCTGCAGGCCCCGGTCATCCCGGCCTCCCGGGGCTCCCACCCGAGGGGCCTCTGAGCACTGAGTCGCTCCGATCCCGACTTTTTCATCAGGAACATCCTCCCAAGTCCTAGGACCGACTCTGATGTAACATCCGTGGGTCCTGTACCCACCCTGAAACGATGACAGTGACCAGGGTGAGCGGGACACAGAGCCTGGCGAGACAAATGGGTTGATGTGGAGGGAAGAGTAACGTGCGAGAAAGAAATCGTGAACGTGGCTCGTCCTGTTTTTTAAGTCAGGGAAGCAGAGAAAAACAGGAAATAGAGGCTGGAGTCCAGAAACATCATGGGCTTTAAGAATTACGAATAGGCTATTTTTATTTCAATACGCGGTAATGTTAAGAATTAGAGATACGTCTAAAAGGGCAAACCAAATCTAATTTTAGTAGCTCGAACTCTGGAATACCAAGGAGGCGGGCGGTGCTGCTAGGAGATCGGGGCAGCGTGTGTTTTCGTGGTGGGGAGCCCTTTGATATGCTGGATGGGCTGCGTTTTCTGAAGGACACTCATTGGTTGTCGTATGCGGACAACAGGCGCCGGGACTGCTGTTACGGTCCCAGAGTGCAGTGCTGACCCTAGTGCTGGTGGCAGCCGGGCGGAACGGACACACCGAGTGACATGAGGAAGGAAGGACTGGCAGGGCTTCGGTCTGACCCGATACGGGGAGACGAGGAGGACTCAGAGGGGACTGGCACGTCTGAAGCTTGCACAGGGAGACCACACTTGGGGAAGACGTGGAGTCTGTGATGTCTGTTAGACATTCCAATAAAGAACAGCAGTTCGCCACGGGAGTCTGGGGGGAAGCCGGCCTGAAAAGGAAGATCTGGGCCGCATCTACGAAAAACGTGTGTTGATGGAATGACCCCGTGAGGGTGGAGACGGTGTAAAGCAGAGGTGTAAGGGCACCTCCTTGGGCAGTGATCACTCCTGGGGCAGAGCTCAGGTAGGGGGAGGTGGAGAAGAGACGGAGAGTAGAAGCAGGACAAGACAGTGGTGTGTCTCAAGGAAAGGGACATCTCTAGGTCCCTTCAACTTGCCCAGTGCTGCACATGCTGCACAGAGTGACAGTCACTGGGGACTTTGATGAAGACGAAGTCTCAGGAGGGCCAAACTTTGAAGTGTCAATGAGATGGCAAGCAGCGAGGAAATCACGTTACAGGGCAGGAAGTAAAATGGGAGAAGGCATGTCACCGTCAAACCAAGGTGTCCCCAGGACTCAGGAGACCTGTGCATTTTTCAGTCCGAGGAGAGGGAAGAGCTTTTCATGTTGTTTTGTCTACTTGGCTTTTTTTTTTTTTTGGCTGTTTTTGTTTTCAGAAAACTAGTAATAATAGTAATACCTTTTATTGCCACCTACTACGAGGAGGGACCCAACCCCACCCCCCAGAATTTATTGATAAAAATTATGTATTTATTCTTACAAACATGTTTAAACATCAGTCACCTTCAAAGCACTCTCCATGTGACACCATACACCTATCAAGACGCTTTTCCCACGGCTCAAAACAGTTTTGAACGCGTCGATGTTGATGCCTTTTCGTGCTTCTGCCGTTTTCTGTTTCACCTCTTCCACATCGGCAAAATGTTTCCCTCTGAGGACTTATCCGGAGAAAGAAAATATTGTTTGATCGTGTGAAGAGGGAGGGTGGGGCACGGGTCCTGCTGTTTTGGTCAATAACTGCTGAGCACTCAGCGCGGTGCGGGCAGGTGCTGTCATGCCTCGCGGTGTTGGTGTCCGTCACCATCGTGAAACGGGCAAACGCACTGAAGCGTCTGCACAAAAATTTCACCTGAAGCCGAACGCAGCCTCTCACAACCACGCCAGCTGGTGCACAGATGCAGATGGGCTTCTAGAACACTCACCCAGCGGGGGAGCCTGTGCTACAGGGGGCCCGCCCTCCAGAGGACAGTTCTGGGTTTTTGGGGGGTCAGGCACCGTGATGGGTTTTTGTTCAGTGGTATTTTTCCAATTATTGTACCCGTGAGGAAATGAAAAATCAGACACGTTAGGTAACCTGCTCAGCCAGCTCAGAGCGGAGTCAGTCCCACTGGGTGTGAACTCACATCAGCGATGCCACAGTCTCAGCAGTGCCAGTGGCACGAGGGCATCCATCAGGAAGTTCTGATACCCAACGTAGGTGATGCCCAGGGGCCTGGGCACCCTAGGAGCAGATGCCCAGGGCTTTCCAGCAAGGGCCGTGAATCTGTCTCAGCAGAGCAGCCAAGGCCTTGTCCCGGGGACTTCCCTCCTGGGCCCGTTTACTAAAGGCAACAACTTGTGGTTTTACATGGCTTGAATTTTGTATCAGGAATGAATTAGTGGAAGGTAAACAAGCTTACCTTTTATCAGATTAAAAACAACAGCAACAACTATATAGTCCTTTTAACTTTGGAATTAAGAAAAGCCAAGAACCCAGTTAAGAACTCCTCCAGGTAAGAGAGCGACCCAAAGGCTTGGACACGTGGATTCCCAGCCCATGTTCTTCTTTCATGTGTCCTGTTTCACATTTATTTTGAAATTTTTCAAATGCTTTGGGGATCTTTTGGGCAGGTTAGTGTTGTGTACAGTCATGCTCCGCTTAATGACAGGGATAGGTTGTGAGAAAGGTGTCATTGGGTGGTTTTGTCGTTTTGGGAACATTACGGAGCTCACGCCCAGGAACCTCGCTGGCAGAACCCCCAGCACAGGTAGGCGGTCTGCCCCACCGTCAGGTGTGTATTCCATCGCTGACAGACACACGTGACTGTGTGGAGTTTTGGGTGGTACATGCTGTCCTGTTGGTTGGTGGTGGTTCTCTCTGGAAAGATCTGAAGGATGAGTAGGTTTTCCGGTGAACACGTGCTGGTGAGGAGAAAGTCCTGGTGGAGAGTCCGCGTGGGCAGCTGGCGGAAGCAGGCTCGCCCTGAGAGTTTCAGTGCAGTTTGGCGATGTTGCAGAGATTCGGAGTAAAATGTTTACATTAGGAAGTTGTCGCCTACCGTGCAGAAAGGAGAGAGAGAGCACAGAGTCCCCAGGCAGACAGCTAAGAAGAATGCTTTGGAAAGAAGTGATAAAGTTGACTACCTACAACAATAGATGTCAAATTAGCTGGGAGTGAAAAAAGTTATTTTAAAAACTGGAGAAAATATATAAAATTCCAGAAGGCTCTTGGGCTCAGGTTGCTTCGCAGGTCTTGTTCCACATGACAGACTCTGAAACCTCTGGTCGTAAGACGGTGCAGGCTGCCTGTGGTGTCAGGAGGCACCTCTGAGCGCAGCAGAGGACCCTGCTCAGAGGAGCCCCCGGTTCTGTATCACACCTGGCGCCGAGTTTCATGTCCAACAGGAAGCGTTATGGCTCCTCACAGCACGTGCTGATCCCTCTCTGTAGCTGACTTCTTCCAAATCACTTAATGGGGGTCAGTAAGGAGCCACTGGAGGTTCTGAAGCAAGGAAGTGACACACTCAATTACAGTGCACTGGTTCTGTTTCATAAACATTTTATTTTACCTCTCGTCATGAAATATTTCAGTATGTTTGCATGAAAATTCCATCAACTTTGGGAGATCCCTGGTGGTGTAGTGGCTAGGCTTCGGTGCGCTCAACACTGCAGCCTGGGTTCGATTCCCAGCCAGGGAACTATCCCCCCCCGCCCCATACACACACAAAGAAAATTCTATCAACTTCAAGTGTGCGCTATGTGGACTCGTCTCCACAGCTTGTGTGGACCTCACAGCACAAATGCAGTATGATGTCATGGGTCTGGAGGAGCACTAATGGCTTCATGTCCGGGCTTGCCCACCTACGAGTGCATGACTTTGGACACATTAGGCAGCCTCCCTTTGCCTCAGGTGTCCCATCCCGCTAGGAGGGGGAGAATGACATCTATACCAGCACTGTTATTAGAGAATTGCTGAATAGGGGACCTCTGCTGACTACAGCGTGGGGCTGAGAGTGGAGATGACACCGACTCCAGAGCGTAGGGTACTTGGCCTGATGTAGAAAGATAAGGAGTTAGAAGATTCTCCTACACCTTTCCAACATAGATTAGGAAATAACTCTACAAAGTGAACACAGTACCCGTAAAACCACTACTTTATCGTCTTGCTGCTTAACTACACACCAGGGACCGGTGGTCCGCCCCTAGGAGTATCTGTCGGTGGACAGGTGTCGCCTCGTCAGCTGGGAGTGTCCTCCAAGACCGATGAAGCGCAGGCCTTCCTGCGGCAGCGTATATGGGGCCCGTTTTCTCTCCAGTCCTAGTAGATACACATGTGCTGCATGAACTCCAGTCCGGAAGAGAAATGTTAAATACGTCAAGAGGGTTAGTGTAATCTCCCATTGGCTGAAGATCATAGTATAACCAAGAAGCAAAAGTTTTCCACTGTGCTACAGCTTTTAGCAAGGCAGACTGAAGCTCAGTCTTTAGTAAAGGTATGAAATGCAATATATCAAAATACTGATTTTCTGAGGACCCAGTCATCCTATGATTCTCCAAGACCCGGGAAAAAATGTAAAGTTGTGTATGCACATGCACATCCAGAATAAAAGACATACAAAATTCAGAATTCCTCATACTCTTAAGAGGATCTTCTGGGTCACACCTGTGACAGCGTTCATGGTGACAATGGCTTTGTGAATGTTCCTAAGCTGTGCAGACGCGGGTCACATTCAGTCATGGTCATTCTTACCAAGTTTCACAGTGAATAGTCATGAGAATGGCTATTCTTGCGGAGGGAGGAAGGACACAAAAGAGGGAGAGAAAGAGATCCATTGCCCGTTGTTAAGCAGCGAAAAGGAGAGAAACTGTAGGTGAGGACAGTCTTTCTGGAACATTCCCTTGTGTAGACAGTCCTTCAGGTGCCAGCAGCTCCTTTGGCACCAATGTGGCTGCGCAGAGGGAGACCCGGGGGCGCGGAGGCAGCCGCTCTGCCGTCCCCTGGTGGGCTCTGGGCTTGGTTCTCCACCTTGTGTTCGTCCTGATTCAGAACAAGAAGGTGGAGACGTACAACGGGCGATGGCGCCGGCCGCTCCCCCGAGACTGCGTCCCAGAGCAGCCCAGCCTTGAGCCCCGAGTCCATGGAACCCAGGCCGGCCTGTGTCCACTCCTGGTCCTTTCGCTCCGCGCACGTTGGACTTTCCCGAAGGGAGGCGAGTCCGTAGCGGTTGCCGAGCAGCCTGCCTGGCGGCCGCGGGGCACCGGCGTCTGGGGGCACCGGCACAGTCCGCTCTCACTGACCCTGCCTTGACTCCCCTGCCTCCGCGCCTCCGGGACGGTGCAGGCGTCATTTTCCTTTTAGTCAGCAGCCAAATCCATGGGGTGGTTTGTGACGGGGGAGTCGCATTTCTCATTAGTAAGAAGCAAGTGGACACTGTGGTTGCAGAGGCAAAATGAATCACGGTTAGAAAGCCATCTTCCCCTCCCTGGGTATGATGCCATCATCAAACCATCTAAAAATAGAAGAATCTCTCCAGTTTGTAAAGCCCCAAAGAGAAAAACTGAATTTGAAACTTTCCTTAATTATGCAATGTTTAAACAATAAATTCTATTTTTGGAACTCTCAGCTCACTTCCCAGTATATTCATTGACTTGCCTTTTACATTTTTCAAGAGACAAATATGTTTAAACTCTCTTTAAGTAAACTTTCTTTAGTAACCCCAGAGCTTAACCACACACACACACACACACACACACACACACACGTACAGATACATAGGTGTGTACATATGTATGTATAAAATCTAAAACTTCTGAATCACTACTCAGTGTATTTACTGATTATATTTTTAAAGCTGTAGTTCTAAGTAGAGAATAATGTTATTAGAGTCCATGTTACCTTCTGCAGATGTCTGAGATCGCTGCTCACAGGCTGGTGGAGAGCCTCTGTTGTAAAATACTGCCATTTGGTGGGGTAGGCAGGAACAACAGACACTTCTCCCTTCCATTGCCGGAGGGACCCAGTCCTGTTGTACTGCTCTCTGCCCCTTTGTTCATCTGTCCTGGGAAGGAAGCTGGACTCTGGGGGAGATGTTTTGCAAGAATGGCCACAGTAATTCCTCCCTCCCCAGGCCCCGTACAGTGTGGCTTAGCCACTTCTCCCACCGAGACATAGAATTAGTTTCTCCACCCTTCAGTGTGGGCCGGCCTTGTGACTTGCTTTCACCCACGGAGTGCAGTGCCAGTGCTGCATCATGGCTTCTGAACCTCGCAGCCTGCAGTGGCCTTGCACCTGCTGCTCCCCTTGTATGCTGCCCATGCATAGAGAAGCCTGGACTAGACTTCTTCATGGTGAGAGCCTGTGTGAGAAAAAGGCCCAGCAACAGCCAAAACCGCCACCAGCTGTGCAAAAGAGCTCACTTAGACCATCCAGCCCCGAGGGAGCTGCTGATGGTGAAGCTACACATGTGACCCAGGCAAAACCAGCAGCAGAGCCCACCAGGCCCCGTGCCAAATCATTACCCACAGCACTTCTTGATGGGATATAATTGACATATAACTCTGTGAGTTTAGGTGTATGGTGTGTGGATCTGATACACTTATATATTGCAACACGATTATCACCATAGCTTCAGCTAACGCCTCTACCGTGTCATGTAATTATCATTTATTTTTTGTGGTGAGAACATTTAATATCAAGTCTTTTCATAGTTTTGAAGTATATACTGAAGTATTATTGGCTATAATCCAAAACTGTGCCTTAGGACATCTCCTAGTTGCAAGTGTGAACCTTTTAACAACACCTACGTAATTCAATACCTACAATTCAATGACACCTACATAATTCAATGACACCTGAGCAATTCAATGACACCTTCGCGTTTCACCTCCCCCCAGGCCCTGGTAACTGCCATTCTACACTGATGGCACGTGTGAGTGAGATCATGTAGTGTTTGTCTCTGTCTGGTTTATTCCACTCAACGTAATGCCTCAAGTTCATGCACGTTGCTGCAGATGGCGGCATTTCCGTTTCCTCATGGCTGAGTAATACTCCGTTGTGTGCATATGCCGCACCTTCTTGACCCATGCATCCACTGACAGACAGACAGACACTTAGGTTGTTTTCATATCTTGGTTATTATTCATATAATAATACTGCAATAAACATGGGAGTGCGGATACCTTCTCAGTATTCTGTTTTCATTTCCTTTATGTATACAAGGGCTGGCTGGAAAAAATCCAGCCATAAATGCCTCCATTTCCATAGCACATGGCCGGATACTTTCTGGACAGCCCTTGTATATCCAGAAAAGTGATTGCTAGGTCCTACAGTAGTTGTTTTTGTTTGTTTGTTTGTTTTGCAGAAGCTCCACACTGTTCTCCATAGTGGCTATACCAATATATATTCCCAGCAACAATAGACGAGGGTTCCCTTTTCTCCGTGTCCTCACAAGCACTTCTTGTCTCTTGTCTGCTTGCTGATGGCCATTCTCACAGGTGTGAGGAGATACCTTCCCGTGATTTCAGCTTGCATTTCCCTGATGACTAGTGATGCTGAGCATCTTTTTGTGTACCTGTTGTCCATTTGGATATCTTCATTGGAAAAATGACTCCAGTTCCTCTGCCCATTTTTATTCTTTTGTTGTTGTTGTTGTTGTTGTTACTGTTGTCGAGTTGTATGAGTTCTTTATAGGTGTATTTTGAATATTACCCTTTATCTGATACATGGTTTGCAAACATTTTCTTCTAGTCCATAGGTTGCCTTTTCATTTTGTTGATTGTTTCTTTTGCTGTGGAGAAGATTTTTAATTAGATGTAGTCCCACTTGTTGATTTTTGCTTTTGTTGCTTGAGCTTTTGGTATCATGCCCAAAAATCTTTGCCAAGACCAGTGTCAAGGAGCTTCTTTCTATGTTTTCTTCTGGGAATTTATGGTTTCAGGTCTTAGGTTTGTCTTTAATCCATTTCAAGTTAATCTTTGTGAGTGGAGTAAGATAGGGTTTAATTTCATTTTTCTGCGTGTGGTTATCCAGTTTTCCCACCACTATTGTTAAAGAGACAATCCTTTCCCTATTGAGTTCTTGATTCTCTTGTCAAATATTAATTGACCATATATGCGGGGATTTATTTCTGGGGTCTCTAGTCTGTTCCATTGGTCTATGTGTCTGCTTTTGATGGCAGGATCATACTGTTTGAATTACTACAACTTTGTAGTATAATTTGAATTCAGGAAGTGTGATGCTTCTGGCTTTGTTGTTCTTTCTCTGGGTCTATTGTGGTTCCAAATTTTAGGATTGTTTTTCTTATTTCTATAAAAAAATGCCATTGGGTTTTGATAGTATGGATATTTAAACCGTATTCATTCTTCTTATCCATGAACACAAGATACCTTTCCATTTATGTCTTCTTCAATTTCTTTTACCAAACTCTTGTAGTTTTCATTGCATAGATCTTTCACTTCCATGGTTAAATTTATTCATACATATTTTATTGTTTTTGATGCTATTGTGAATGGGATAGTTTTTTTGTTTGTTTGTTTTAATTTCTTTTTCGGACATTTCAGTGCTAGTGTATGGAAACACAACTGATTTCTGTGTGTTGATGTTACATCCTCCAACTTTACTGAGTTTGTTGATTAGTTTCAACAGTTTCTTGGTTGAGTCTTTAGGATTTTCAGTGTGTAAGATCATCTGCAAGTAATGACAATTTTACTTTTTCCTTTCCAATTTGATCTAATTACTCTGGCAAGGACTTCCTCTTCTATTTTGAATGTGAGTGGTGACAATGGGGCACCTTGGTCTTGCTCCTGATGTTGAAGGAAAAGCTTTCAACTTTTCACCATTGAGTATAATGTTAGCTGTGGGAACAGACTTTGTTATGCTGAGGTATGTGTCTTCTATACCCAATTTCTTGAGGGTTTTTATCATGAAAGGATGCTGTATTTTATCAAATGCTTTTTCTTCATTTATTGAGATAATCATATAATTTTTATCTTTTATTCTGTTAATGTGGTCTATCACATTTATTGATTTGTGTATGTTGAACAATCCTTACATCCCAAAGATAAATCCCCCTGGGTCATGGTGTGTGATCCTTGCAATATATTGTTGAACTCAGTTTGCCAATATTTTGTTGAGAATTTTTACATTTGTATTTATCAGGGATATTGTCCTGTGGCTTTCTTGTACTATCCTTATCTGGCTTTGGTATGGGGTGATGTGGTCTCCTAAAATGACATAGTTCTCTCCTCTTATATTTTTTTGGAAGAGTTTGGATTGGTGTTCACTCTTCTCTAAATATTTGGTAGAATTCACCAGTAGAGCGTCTGCTCCGGGGCTTTTCTGTTGAGAGGATTTTGATTATTGATTCAATTTCCTTATTTATTATTGGTCTGTTAGGATTTTCTGTTTCTTCCTAATTCAGAATTGGCAGGTTGTATGTTTCTAGGAATTTATCTATTTCCTTTAGCTTATCCAATTTATTGGTCTATAATTGCTCGTAGTAGTCTCTTATCCTATAAGTTTCTGTAATATCAGTTGTAATGTCTTCTGTTTCATTTCTGATTTTATTAACTTGAGTCTTCTCTCTTTTTTTCATAGTCTAACTAAAGATTTGTCAATTTTGTTTATCTTTTTGAAAATAACAGCTCTTAATTTCATCAATCTTTTCTTTTGTTTTTCTGGTCTGTATTTCATTTATTTCCACTCTGATCTTTGTTATTTCCTTTCTTCTGGTAATTTTTGGTTTAGTTTGTTTTTCTTTCTGTAGTTCCTTGAGATGTAAAATTAGGTTGTTTATTTGAGATCTTTCTGCTTTCTTAATATACACATTTATCGCTATAAACTTCCCTCTAAAAACTACTTTGCAACATCTCTTAAGTTTTGGTGCATGCTCTGTTTCCATTTTATTTGTTTTGAGATTTTTTACATTTCCCTTTTAATTACTTCAGGAGTGTGTTGTTTAGTTTGTTTCCACGTGCGTGTAAAATTTCCAACTTTCCTCTTGTTGTTGGTTTCTAGTTATACCATTGTGGTCGGAAAAGATAGTTGGTATGATTTCTTCTTAAAATTTCTAAGTTGCTTTGTGGTCTATCAGATTATCTATCCTGGAGAATGTTCTGTGGGCACTTGAGAAAAATATGTATCCTGCTGCTGATGGATAGAATATTCTATAAATGTCTGTTAGGTCCATTTGGTTTAATGTATGGTTCAACTCCAACATTTCTTATTGATTTTGTACCTGGATGATCTATCTATTGCTGAAAGTGGGGTACTATTATTGTATTGTTGTCTATTTCTCCCTTTAGATCTGCCGCTCTTGCTTAATATATTTCGGTGCTCTGATGTTGGGTGCATATATGTTTGCAATTGTTATATTTTCTTGATGAATTGATGCCTTAAAAATATGGAACACATTATGAATTTGCATGTCATTCTTGTGCAGGGGTCATGCTAATCTCCCCTTTATTGTTCCAATTTTAGTATGAGCACAACCCATGGTATTATGAACAGATAAAATTGTTCTTTTAAGCCACTAATACTTCAGGTGGTTTTTAAACAGCTAACGACAATTGATAAAGACTTAATCTAACTAATGAGTCTAGAAAGAGCAGTTGAGTGTGCATAGTCTGACCCCTCCCTCTCATTCCTTTTTCGGGAGGAAGCAGCCCCCTGAGAATCCATGTTCTTTTTTTGTCATCTAGGTCATAAATTTCACAAGGTTGAGATGCACTGATACATAATATGTATTTTCCAAATACTAAAGGGCCAGGAGTTAAAATCAATATTTGGCTGAAATCAAAGCCAAAACCATGAGAAAAGCAACTAGAAATCAAGAATAAATCTGAAAAATAATTACAAATTTAGAATTATTATACTAATTTTAGTAGTCATAAATTAGAACTTGATTAGTGAAATTAAATGTGTTTTAAATATTTTCAACAATGTATTTCATTTTCTTTTCTCTCTACCATTCTTTATGATGTCAAAATTGAAAGTAATTTTTTCAAAATTTTGAGGTTTTTTTCATGAAATTTTAAGGTGGCAAAAACAAGAATTTATTCTCACAAGATGTGAAAAATTCTTAAATAGTACTTTTTATTGAGAACATAGTATCCTTGTATGAGATTTCACCTTGACACCTTTCTGTTACTCATTTTTATGTAAATTGGTTTTCCTGATTATCAGAAGAATGTTTTGTTTGACTCCTGTGGAAGGTGGGGAGGTACCTGGCTTAGTATGAGTGTCCCTTGCCTCACCTGCTTGTCAAGGGGTATAGTATCTTTGTATGAGATTTTACTTGGAAGTAGGGTTGTTACAGACATAATTAGTTAAGATGAAGCCACACTGGAGTTGGGTGGAGACCTGTTCCATCCAATGTGACTGACATCCGCATAAGAATGTGGCCATGAATACAGACAGAGAACGCAATGTGACTGTGAAGACAGGAGGTGGAATCACGTAGCCGCGATGCAAAGATTGTCCATAGAGGCTGGGAGGAAGCAAGGAGGCATTCCTTACTGGTTTCACTGGGAATGCAGGCCTGTTGGCACCTTGATTTCCGACTTCCAGCCTCTAGAATGGAGGCAATGCATTTTGTTGGGTTTAAGCCTCCCAGTTTGTAGTTTTTTGTACAGCTGCCCAAGGCAACTAATACTGTAACTGTAAGTTAAGGCTATCGGGGTTTCTTATCTTTGGGGTCCGCAGCCTGTATTGAACAATGTAGCATGTTTTTGCAGTCACAAAAAGACACAATATAAAGAATCTCCCTGATTCTATGGTGAACACAGAACTCAACACTCAAGAATTTGGAAGCAACTAGTGTCAACTGACGTGTTTGTGCAGAGTTGAAGTCTTCTGTAATCGAATTAATTTGGTTATCCTGATGTTTTTGGAAGCTTTAAGACCAGAGGCGCATTCAGTGTGCTCTCAAGCTCAAGTCCCTCTGACCCTGGGTGCCTGGGTGGCCCTGTGCCCTGCACACTGTTGGTCTCCTTCTGTTCTCATATAAGGGTACATGGTTTTGTTGTGAAAAAGTTTGGCTTCCACAGAGTGGGTAAAGTTTGGGGATCTCCTCTCTTAGAACTAATGTTTTAAGTTTAAGTTCTGAATCACCAAACAAACAAAAAAATCTCCAAGAATAATAATTTTGTGAATTGTAAAAATGAACAGAACCCCACTAGAGAAGGAGGCTGACTTGAATCCTTCCCTCCTGAGGCAGGGCTGCTGCCTGGGGGTTCTGCAGCTGTCGTTAGAAACAGCCTCGAAGCTGAGGCCTCTGCTGCACCTGGAGCGCCCTGTGAAGGCACTGGTAGTTCCTGTAAATGGAAGACCAGATAATCCGGTCAAAACCACACCGTGTTCGAAGCCGTTGCCCCACAAACATACGGTATAGTTTTCGGTGGGTCATTCCCTGCTAAAATTTGAAGTAGAGCAGAGCTGCAGGGTTTCTCTTCTTGCCTCACTTAATTCATGTTTTCCCTCCCTTTGTAGTCGTCTCAGAGTCTTTGGTGAGTCTTGGGCCGTGACTTTCAAACCTGCGTGTGTGTGTGAGGCTCACTTTCGTAGACTGACTCAGTTTGCCCAGGCTGGCTTCAGCAAACCACAGTTATAAGCAGACCCAGATCTTTATTTATTGATGGATTTTTCTGGAACTGACACCGTGACTGGCCTCTGTCTTCTTTCTTTTTGCACAATCATCTGGTGACAGGAGAAGCAGCTTGCTCCCGTCCCCTTCATATCTGGACCCCCCCTAAAGTAAAACTCCAGATTCTATTTAGCCAAGTCTGTCCCTTGATTTACTATATGGGGAACTAACACAGTGACTATGATTTTATTTTATACATTAATTAATGAGGGATCTGGTAGGATAGCATAACTGGTTCAAAAGCAAACACACACACACACACGCACACACACACACACATGCACACACACACATACACACACACACACACATTAGGAAAGCTGAAATGAATTTGCTAACAGATAGAAAACTGGTTATTATCCACAGGGCCGTACTCAATTACATTTCACATGAAAATATTCATTTACATTTCTTTGGATGAGAATCATTTGCATTCCTCTAGGTTCCCTTAAGACTTACTAAGTTGTAAAATAAACTGGACGCTCCTGTAGAACTAGACCACCTAGAAGGGTGTGCCAGATAGGACACCCAGGGATTTTTATTTTCTTGATTAAATGTTTTTCACAATTTTCCTGAACAGTCAAAGACCTACATTTCCTCATCAGTACAATGACAGATGTGGACTAGTGACTTCTGAGACCCTTCAGTTCCAGCGTCCTATTACTGTGGTTCCTTGGCCAATGCCAATGTGCAGGCATAAAACTCGTGGGATGTTTTTGCTGGTGTGTGAGAACTAGTGCGGTCACTTGTATTAGTCAGAATCAGCCAGAGCTGTGCGTGCACCCTCGTGCAGTCTCTGCCAACAAAATCAAACATGAATGCTTGCCCACCTCCTTTTAGGCTGTGTGTGTGTGTGTGTGTGTGTGTGTGTGCACTTGTAAATGGAAGCAGGACCTGAGCACAGGACAATGTTGGGCGGTTTTTGCAGACGGTGAAACTTTGAGATGTAATGAATCGAGATTTCTGGAATTCTTGTAGATCGTCCTGCAGGACAAATACAGCAGATCTTTTTAAGACTGCTTTGTGACAGCGGAAGTGGTCATAGTAATGTTGGGGTGTCCCAAGTGGGGGGAGATGGTGGAGGCCAGTGTTAGGCTGTGGGATTTTGCCGCATTTCTCTGGTTAGACTAAGCTCTAAACTAAGCAAGGGAGAGAGGGACAGTGCCTCCTTAGCTTTGTAACTTAACAAGCAGTTGTTGAGTGAGTAACTGAACTAACTTGCCTTTCTCTAAACATGAGCTCAGGTATGCTGAAAAGTTCTCAACCTATTTAGTTTTTTAAAAATCTACCATATTTGTGGCTGTGAAAGCGTGAGTAATGTTGATATGCAGCTGATATTTTTGAGGAAAATAGTCTGCTTTGTAGATTTTTATCAGGTAAAACCCTTTCAGTTTAGAAATCAGCATCAAAACTTCTTTTTTATTTAAATTTGTTTACTCTCATTTGAATGGTCTCATTTTAACTAAAACGATATGCTTGATGGTAAGACATGAAAACAATCACATTTCTTTGTTTCGGTCTTGCTTTCCTTTCATCCCAGTCATCTCTGTAGAGCGCTGGGTCGGCCTCGGGCGGATTTCTGGTAAGAATCCACCTACACGGGCGCCTGCAGGAAGTACAGGGTCCGCGCCTGATGCCTCAGCCACTGCGACCTGATGAGTCAGAGAGAACTCAGGGCGCCTGCTACTGAGCGGTGAAGATTTATGGCCCAAATACCTTTCTCTGCACCACAACTCAGCATAGATTTAAGGGGCAAAAATAGCAAAGGCCTAGAGTTTAAACACACACGCGCACACACACACACACACA